>PVKU01012174.1:0-37491 GCA_004027475.1 Anoura caudifer | reverse complement strand
CCAACTGAACCACCTGGCCAGAGCCACATGTGCTGTGGTTTCGGTCTAAGAGTCAGGTTGTATTACTCTCCCTAAGTGGCTATATTAATAGCTAAAAAGATTGACTGACATGTACCTGTTGCAAAATACTTGAGAATAAAATTACAATAGTATTTTAAAATTATGATTTTTGCTATTTAAAGTACCTATTAAAGATGTAATAAATTTTCCAAACCAATAATGCTTAAGAAATGGTCATGTTGTCAGAAGAGAATTGGGGTTCTAGGTTTTATCACTTAGCTTTAACGGCAGTTTTCTAGATAACACCATTGTTAGCCAACTGCAAAGGAAAAGGGCACGGTTGGGGAGAAGGCACAGAAACTGTCCAGTGGTTCCCACAGCTGTCTACAGTCGACAGTGAGGAGCTTTAGTAATGACTTCTGGCGAATAAAGACAATCAGAAGCTACGACTACGATTGGAGTTGGAGTATGATGAGGCTACTACATCTCTCTAGCTCTTTATTCTGCAATTTATGCAAAAAGGAATATTTGCCTAAAAAAATCTTTTCCAAGAACATAAACTTCCGAGACTCTCCCAAGTATTTTACTTCTTTTCACTATACAGAAATAGTAATCTATGACTAGATTTAAAACTTTAAACAATATATCAAAACAGCTATTTAAATATTCTGTTCTATTCATTCCAGGTCATTTTTTTTTTTCCAAAATGACCACACTGAAATGATGACATAAATTTACTGGCAATGTACAACAGCTTGGTCACTGTCCTGTCCACTTTAAAAGCATGATAAAAGGGGCCAAGATGGAGGCGTAGCTGGACACGCTGTGCCTCCTCTCACAACCAAAATTAAGGACAACAAAAATATAGAACCAAAAAAAGAGAAAACCCAACCAGGACAGAGAGAAAATTGAATTGTGCGGGAGTCCAACAACAATGATTCACCTAGACCAGTAAGAGGGGCGGAGTCAGTGGCTGGTGGAGTCGGCAGCCAGATAAGCTGGTGGTGGTCCCGGCTGTGCAGCCACTCCAGGCGCACAGGCGGTGGCATTGTGGAACATAAGGAGGCCAAGCAGGGCGCACAAGGCGGCGGACCGTGGACACACATTTGTGCACAGATAAACCAGGCGAAAATGGGCAGCAAGACAGACTGCGACGCAGGGCCCTGGTGTGGGGAAGTGAAGCCTAAAAAAGCACCCATTGAAAATACTTGTAGGGGCTGAGGTACTGGGAAGGAGTCCTAGCCTCACAGGAGAATTTGTTGGGGAGACCCACAGGGTCCTGGAGCGTGCGCAAGCCTACCCACCGGGGAATCGGCACCAGAAGGGCCCAATTTGATAGAGGAAAGAGGCTGAAGGGACTGGGATCAGTGAAAGAGTGCGGAGCAAGCGCCATTGTTCCCTCTAAGACCCCGCCCCCACATCCAGCATCACAACCCAGCAACTGGGCTGTCCCACCCTGGTGAACGCCTAAGGCTCCGCCCCTCACTACGCAACAGCTGCAACCAGACCAAACAAAAAAACCAAAACCAAGGGTGGCTCTAAAGGAGGAACAGACCAGGACCCAGAGCTAATTCATCTGAGCAACCAGGAGGTGGTCAACCTATCAGATGCAGAGCTCATAGCACTGGTAGCCAACCTATCAGAAGCACAATTCAAAGCTCTGGTGATTAGGAAGCTCGCAGAATTGGTTGATTTTGGTCGCAAATTAGAGGAACAAATGAAGGCTACAATAAATGAAATGAAGAAAAACGCACAGGGAACCAATAGTGATGGGAGGAAAACTGGGACTCAAATCAATGGAGTGGACCAGAAGGAAGACAGAAACAACCAAACAAAAGAGTGAAAAAACAAGAGTTCAAAAAAATGAGCAGAGGCTTAGTAACCTCCAGGACCTCTTGAAACATTCCATCATCCAAATTATAGGGGTACCAGAAGGGGAAGGGGAAGAGGAAGAGCAACAAGTGGAAAACTTATTTGAACAAATAATAAAGGAAAACTTCCCCAATCTGGCTAAGGAAATAGACTTCCAGGAAGTCCAGGAAGCTCAGAGAGTCCCAAAGAAGGTGGACCCAAGGAGGAACACACCAAGGCACATCAGAATTGCATTAGCCAAGATTAAAATGAAGGAGAGAATTCTAGAAGCAGCAAGGGATGAAGGCAGAGTCACTTACAAAGGAGTTCCCATCAGACTGTCAGCGGATTTCTCAAAAGAGACCTTACAGGCAAGAAGGGGCTGGAAAGAAGTATTCCAAGTCATGAAAGTCAAGGACCTACATCCAAGATTGCTCTATCTAGAAAAACTGTCATTTAGAATGGAAGGGAAGATAAAGTGCTTCTCAGATAAGGCCAAGTTAAAGGAGTTCATCATCACCAAGCCCTTATTATATGAAATGTGAAAGGGACTTATCTAAGACAAAGAAGATAAAAAATATGACAGTAAAAAGACAGCAAACTCACAGATATTAACCACCACACGTAAAACAAAAGCAAACTAAGCAAACAAGTAGAACAGGAGCAGCAACACAGAAATGGAGATCACAGAGGGTTTGCAACGGGGGCGTGGGAGGAGGTGAGAGGAGGAAAAGGTACAGAGAATAAGTAGCATAGACAGTAGGTAGAAATAGACAGGCGGAGGGCAAGAATAGTGTGGGAAAAGTAGAAGCTAAAGAACTTATGACACACAGACATGAACTAAAAGGAGGAGTGTGGGTGGGAGGGGGTGTGGAGGGTGGAGGGGAATGATGGAGAAATGGGACAACTGTAATAGCATAATCAATAAAATGTAATTTTTAAAAACCTGATAAAAGAAAACTATGGCTTAACACAGAAAATCTCTTATAAAAAATTAACTGTGTCCCAAAAACTGTCCTGTATAGATTAACTGCTACATAGAATTCCTAGAAAACATTAAGTATACAAATGGATTTGTCTTTTTAAAAATTGCCACCTTTAATTGCAAAATAGCTTCAAATTATTAGATACTCACTTGAAAAGCTAATTCTAAGTACGGCCTCTAAAGATCACTTTCTTTTCTACAGGACTATAAGACCTACCTGGATTTTGTTCTTGCATTAGAAAACCGTAAAGAACCTGCAGCTCTGCAGTATATTTTCAAATTGCTTGATATTGAGAACAAGGGATATCTGAATGTCTTTTCCCTTAATTACTTCTTTAGGGTAAGTTTCATTGGTATAAATGAGTCATTGTTTCTTAACGTGTGTTATACCATTTGGTTTAAATTACCTACTCAGTGACAATTTTATTTAATTTTTTTTAAGATTTTATTTATTTTTAGAGGGGAAGGGAGGGAGAAAGAGAGGGACAGAAACATCAATGTGTGGTTGCCTCTCATGCGCCCCCTACTGGGGACCCGGCCTGCAACTCAGGCATGTGCCATGACTGGGAATTAAACCAGCAACCCTTTGCTTCGCAGGCCCACGCTCAATCCACTGAGCCACACCAGGGCCCAGTTTTATCTAAGTTTTGATGTCTAAACCTAACAAAAGAATTTATGTAACAGATTTTTAGAAAGATATCAAGGCTGTTTTTAGTTTTGTTTTTGTTTTTAAATATAAGCAGACTAAATCAATGCTTATTTAATTAGATGTAGAATATTTAAAAAGTGTTAAATATATGTCAGGAGCTATACTAGCCAGTGGAGATACAAACATGCATGAGAAATTCTGTGCTCTGAGTGATCAAAAACTAGTGTGTAAAATCCTACAGAAGCTTGAATTAAACAGGAGTAGACTTTGGTAGTTGTAGATTGTTTTCATTGCTGTGCTGTTAAAAAAAAGTTAAAAACTGGCTAGGATTGTGGGCTCTATTTCAGTGTGAAACAGATTTGCTGATTTTTTGCCTTAGTTGCCTTTAGCAAATAATGTGATGAGCTCTGAAGTGCAATTTGATTGTATCTTATAAGCATCCAGATGCAGCAGGTATAAAAGGAATATCTGGCCTTTTAAGACAAATCATTCTTCAATGTGAGTGGTGACTTTTCCACTTGATGGAGTATTTTTGTACAGTACTTTTCTACTCCATCACATTTCTATAGGTAGTTCTTAGAGACCGTGTGATTTATATATGGTTAAGATCAAAGTAGGGGAGAAAAGTTTTTTTAACAAAAATAACATGTTTACATCTTTGGCATAAGTCATTTTTTCCACAGAGGCATTTTCTTTTCCATTTAAAACCTTTTTCATGCTTTTAAAATAATTTCATCTGGTTACTGAGTTTCATAGTATGTTTTTCATAACTTCATGTTAAATTTCCTAAAAGGCTTTCCAGTATGATCTTCTAAGTAGTGATGACTGCAAATATTAAGATGAATTACAATCTCAGCATTAGGATGCATTTTTAAAAAAGTAGGTTTAAATCAATGGCTAATCTGAAAAGAATACCAACCCATCATAGGGATGCCCCCACTTTAGGCAGATCTGTTAAATGAAAATTCCATTCTAGGGAAACAGTAAATATATCTTTTGGTGATTAAACACTCTACTTTTTCATAAAGATTTCTTTACAGTATCTTCCTCTTTCAGAATGTTAAATTTTATTAAATACATTGAAAGTATTCAATATATTTACACTTGGTGGTATGGGCTAAGGAAAAGAGTTACTGAGCCCTCCTGGGCTGTTCATAGAGCCTTCATACATCAGTATGCCAGTGATACAGCTGGGCCTGGATCGTGCAGTCTGGATTGTACCACCCAGGTCTGCTACGCTAGTAACTAAAGTATACTCTGATTCTCATCCACTTCAGAGTTTCCCTGTGCATCCTCTGATATCAGTGGTACCACATACAGAGTAGGCACTTGGGACATATTTAGTTCACTATTTACCAAGAATTTTTTTTTTACTTTATTTTTTAATCTTCACCCTGAGGATATGTTTATTGATGAAAGAGAGAGATAGAAACATCAATTGGCTGCCTCCTATACATGTTCCAACCAGGATTGAACCCACAACCTAGGTATGTGCCCTGACTGGAGACTGAACCCACAACCTTTTGATATACAGAATGATCTTTTGATATACAGAATGATGTTCCACCAAGAATTTTAAGCTTCACATTTTCCAGTGAATGACTATCACCCAAAATGTTTATTTGTCAAACTGGATCACACACAGTACAGTTGACCCTTGAACAACACATTTTTGAACTGTGTGTATCCAGTTTTATGCAGATTTTTTCAATAAATACATTGAAAAAGTTTTTGGAGATTTCCTCACTACTGTGAAGCAGTCACATCAGTTACACTTAGGCTACCATAAAGTAATTGTATTGCTACTAATTCACTCTCCATGCATGAATTATCCATACCTGAAAATAAGTATGAATTTCTTTTTCACATTTTTTCATTTCTGGTATCTAATGTAAGTAATACGTATAGCATCTAGTGTTTTTTTGTGTGTTTTTTAAAAAGATTTTATTTATTTTATCTTTAGAGGGGAAGGGAAGGAGAGAGGGAGAGAAATATCAATGTGTGATTGCCTCTCATGCGTCCACAGCTGGGACCTGGCCTACAACCCAGGAATGTGCCCTGACTGGGAATCGAACCTCAATCCTTTGGTTCGCAGGCCTGGCATCTAGTGTTTTGTATCATGTAAGACAATACTAATGTAGGTACTGACAAACTTGTAAGATTCATCTTATGAACAGATGACAAACTTATGGAACTGATCAATACAATACAGTATTGTAAATGTATTTTCTCTTCCTTGTGATTTTCTTAACATTTTTCTTTTCTCTAGCTTAAAGAATATGGCATACATTTAATACATGTAACATACAAAATATGTGTTAATCCACTGTTTGTTATTGTTAAGGCTTCTGGTCAATAGCAGGCTTTCAGTAGTTAAGATTTTAGGGAACCAAAAGCTATTCTGATTTTCAACTGTGTGGGGGTTGGTGCCCTGCAGCATTCAAGGGTCAAATGTACTTTCTTCAGTATTTTTTTGTTGTTGTTGAAGTTTATAAAAGAGAAGAGTTCAAGGGAGATTTACCTCCTTTTTTTTTTTTTTTGTCTAGTCTAGTAGATGGCAAAAGGTAGGAAGGGAGGTGGTGGACTGGGTGTCTTAAAAGAATGGTGAAGGTAGGAACAGTGTCCCTGGGTAACAGGAAAAGGTCATAACAATAATTGCTAAGCTACGTTAAAGGCTCATCTAAGGTTTGAGAACATTCCTATGTAGTAGCAACAACCTGCAGTCTTGCTTACTTTCTTTCTGAAGCTCTCTAGATAAGGTGTGGGTCTAGAAAGGTTGATGGTTGCACTGATCCAGTGTTTAGGTTTTGCTGAGTAGATGTGATAAACAAGGTCAAGGATGTTGAGAATATTGGCAAGAGTGGTTGAAACAATGAAACTTGTGGTCTAATAGCAAAGTGGAACTAGAAAAAGGCCATGGGAGAGTAGGGGAGGTTGTTGTGTATTTTATTTTTTATTTACAGATTTATTTCTGCTAAATACAGGCCATACAGGAACTAATGAAAATCCATGGACAAGATCCTGTTTCATTTCAAGATGTCAAGGTTACTTTATCCTTTAATTTACATAATACCAGATAACCATTTGTATTAAGTGAAATTTTATATGAAGACAACTTATGACCTATAAAGTCTGAACCAAATCAAGTATTTGCTCTTATTTGTTCCAAAGATATTTAAGTCATGAGAAACTAAAGTCACGTTTTGATTAATGATTTTTGTAGTATGATTTTAGCATTTTCACACTTGTGTTCTCATTGAAATCATTCCTTCATTTTTATTGAAAATTAAGGAAATCAATATGTCTTGCATCCTTTGGCAAACCATTCCAACATAAACTGAATGTTTAACTTGGAAACTATTTAGGTCAGGGCACATGTTTAGTCTGCTACTTCAAAGGGTTTGTCAGTCCTACAATATGAAAAGTACCACTATTGAAACATGCTGCTACTTAGCACTTCAGTATTGAGACTTTCCCTCACAATGAGTATCCAGCGTGAATTCAGGTTTAAGTTGAGTAATGTAATAACTCATTGAATTTTAACCAAGTATAAGAAGAAGAGCTATTTGGTTTAATATAAATGAGATCAGTTTTAAACTATGCAACAAGCAATTTAAGAACTAGTTTGTTTTAAATGGCTACCAACCTAGAAAAGGAAGATTCACAAATATATAAAAGTTCATACATTTCATTTACCTGAACTGTTCTAATTTTTTAAAAATGCAATTTTCCTCCTTTAATGATATTACTGAGTTTTACTACAAAAGCTTCGAGAACATGTACTAATTGCTTGTAAATATTCATACAGTACATTTCATAACAGAAGTTCTTCCATCTATTCAGTAAGTTTTAGCACAATGTCATGTCATTCCGGATGACTAATTCTTTAATACCAGCCCCCATCCCCATCCTAGGTCCCAAGTAAAAGGTTGACATCAATGTTGGAAATAAACCTTTGTCATAGTCTTGGCTCTGAAGCATTTAAGTTTTTACTTTGAGCTGAGTCTGCATTTAAATTAAATGAAAGCTTTGCTTTACCACCAACAAAAGAAAAGTAGTTAACATGCATTCAAAGAACACTGCATTAGACAGTTTAGCTATTTATTAGCTATGTAGCTTGTGTTAGCTCAAACTCTGAGCCTGTTTATTCCTCAGTGAGGGATAGTTACCACCTACCTGAGGGATCTTCCAATACAATTCTATGATTGTACATAAAGGAAACTACCTATCTGTTGAGTGGAAAAGAAAAAACTGGAATAAAAATTTTACATAAGATTAAGTGCTGAATTTTAGGTCACTGTGTGATAGAAATTAAGTGAATCATATATCAGATTTTGTTGTATTTTTTTCTCTCTTGCAGGACGAAATCTTTGACATGGTAAAACCAAAGGATCCTTTGAGAATCTCTCTTCAGGACTTAATCAACAGTAATCAAGGAGACACCGTCACCACCATTCTGATCGATCTGAATGGCTTCTGGACTTATGAGAACAGGGAAGCCCTTGTTGCAAACGACAATGAAAATTCTGCAGACCTTGATGACACATGATCTCTCAAAGACTAGACTATATTCATTAAGATAAGTTGAATGCTGTATGTAAAATCTTTAAAGCAGAATCCTTAGAAAGGTCTAAATAAAACACTTCACATGTCTATAGAACACAGCAAATGTTCTCATTATTGGAATAGTTCGGAAGCAATAGTATCAAAAATTAGGGCACAGTAAATTCTGGTTTCACTTAGCTCAAATAAGGCAAGTATGAGCTGGTAAAAGTAGAAGAGGTCCACTTAAAATTTGTGTAAGCTTTAGGAACAAAGGAAGTTTTCAAGGAATGTTTCTGACATTGGTCATTAAGAACTTGAATATCTGTCCCTGGCTGGTGTGGCTCAATGGATTGGGTGCCGGCCTGCAAAGCAAAGGGCCACTGGTTCAAATCCCAGTCGGGGCCCATGCCTGGGTTGCGGGCCAGGTCTCCAGTGAGGGGCGTGTGGGAGACTACCACTCATTGATGTTTCTGTCCTGCTCTTTCCCCTCCCTTACCCTCTGAAAATAAAATCTTTAAAAAAAATTTTTGAATATCTGAAAGACAGTTTAAACTATAATGTGGTAATTTAACCTTGAGTAGTCTACTAAAGTATTATGTATATCAGAGATTACAGACTTTCCCATTCATTTCATTTCTGGGTTAGAAGTATTTAGATATGATAAAAAAAAGTAAGTTAACATTTTACTTTAATTAAAATCATCAGTATAAAAAATTTGTCTAGCTTTATTAATCAGTACCAGGGTTAACTCCATTTGTTAAGGATTGTCATTAGAGAATTGAACTCACTGTAAAGGGTCTCAATTACACTATGTTTAGTTTGTAAGATATGAAAGATTAGAAGAGGACAGAATATCATGAACTATGATCGAGAGGGAACGGTAAATATTAAAAGGGTTAAAAGTAAGAAAAACTGAAGGAGGCTTAAAAATAAGACAAAACCATTTAATGCATTTATGGCAAATGTTCTAGTTTGCATAAATAAAAATATAAAAATTTAAGGCACAGTGTATAACCATATGAACATTACAAACTAGCCACTATTGGACAAGTAAAGAAAGTAAAATTCAAGAAACAAAACATATAGTATAAGACATTATCTTTCTTCTGCTATAATTAGAAAAGTTTCTAGTTTTCAGGTTACTGTGTTTCAGAGCTACTGGTAAACTATAACTTATGGTGCCATTAATTACATAATCGGATGATTAGTCCCTGAAACACTAAATTTACACCCATGACTAATAAGATTACCCATCACATCCATTAACCACACTATGAATCCACGTAACCAAAGATTCTAAATGAAGAATTAGGTTTCATAAATTCTTCAAATTTCAGTTAAAAAACTGAACTTAGTGGCTAGATGTTCATGTTCATTGATAACAGAGTTCCATAACAGGCCCACTGTATATGTGTTGTGAGTTTCTCTATATTTTATATAGTTATATTTGAGATTGAAAGTTTAATGCCATTTAGATGGCTATCAATAACCATTAATTTCTAAAGGCTTTTTAAGTTTGTGAATGCACGGCTTTGAATAGCAGCAATATCTGAACTATGCTACATACTCTTCCTTACCAACATTTAGTTACAAATCAAAATCATACAGACATATGATTCTGAGCACATATTTAAGAATATTTTCAAAATTAGTTTCATACTATATTTTTGTAGGTTTGGCTAATAGCACAGAGGACAGACGGATGGCCCACCTGGGTCAGGCAAACTGTCTACTTCACTGTTGTTACTTTAAGTGGTGAATGACATCTGCCTGCGTTATGCTGCCACTGCACCTCATACTGTATTTAACAGTGAGCCCCTGATGGGTTAAATAAGTGACATGACCAGGATGCCATGTGGATAATCACGAGGTACTGCCACTTGAAAACAAATACATTAATAAATTCATTCAGTAATTTAGTATTTTTAACACTATGTCCAAAGATAGTTATTTAATTTGAGTAACTATTGAAAAGATTAAATAACCTACATGAAAAAAAAGGAAACCTTTTTTAATATTTGGTGTTATAAACTCAATCACCTTTTCATAAATAGATATTCAAGAAAATAAAATTCAAAGTGCTTTCATCTTGCTCCTTTTATTACAAACTCAGTGAATCATCCTTAGTATGGAATTAATGATATATAAATGTAAGAAATAACAATGAAAAGATCTAAGGAAAAAAATCCTCATTTTCCTCTGAAATTAGGAACATTGGCTCCAATTAGCCTTAATCAGCAACTTACCAATTTTTTTTACAAATGCAAATAACAGACAATCATGATAATTTAACTCTTCTTAATTGCAGTTAGGGTTCTAAAATGTCCTTTACTTTTTTATAAATATCATTTTAAAACCAAAACACTAATTTGACACACAGTAAAAGCATAGTACAAATATCCAAATTTCAGATCTAATTTTTGCTAAATAGAGCCTAATGATAAAGAAACATTTTCCCCTTTCCAGGTAATAATTTAAAATATAAATAACTATATTGAGTATTACTGAATTATGTCAAAGTTCCTGATATGAAAACCACCATAGGGTTTGAAGTTTGAGAGTCATTGCATTCTATGGTGGGACAGAGACTACATTTTGTTTGCTTTCTGCAATTACTTCACAATCTCCCTCCATTTCAAAATTGAGATTCACAAATGAATTGGATACCACAGTTTCTGGTTGATCTGTCTGAACAGTGGACTCAGCCTGCATCTTCTTCTGTTGGTATTGTCTTTCTGCTTCTTCAGACATCCTGTTTTCTTCCTCCTCCTCCTCCTCCTAAAAAAAGGCAACATCAAGAATCACTGAAATATAAATGTCCAAACGAAATAGTATTTGTTCTCCCACTTTTAACTGCTTTTGTGTGTGTGTGTGTGTGTGTGTGTGTGTGTGTGTTAACCAAAACAGTATCATGTCCAATTCACTTTGGACTAATTAAGATATATTTCCTTTTTCCCTGTTCCCAAATTTAAATTAAAACTATTGTATGACATTTTTAAGAAAAGTGGTATTTTTAAAACATGGTACAGCACTGCTTAGCTTAAATGAGACCTGGACTAACTTTGACAGGAGCAATACCTTTTTCAGATTAATTTTAACCTAAAAAATTAGCTAATACTATATCACTTCAATTATAGGGTATCAGCCTATTCATGGGAACAGGGTGGTCTATTCACTAAATGATATAACATAGTCTGTGTTCCTGTAAGCACCTGGATACAGATAAGGCAGTCTCTGTCCTCAAAAAGTTTACAATCTAGGAGAGAAGTTAAGATGTAAAAACGGTATTAAGACAGAAAGGAATAAGCACTATAGAGATTTAAAAAGAGTACCTTCTAGTTCCAGAACTACTAAATTCATGGAGGAGGTGGCATGTGTATTGGTCCCTGCAGTGTGGGTAGATGATGCAGAATTACTAACCTGTTGGGAAGATTAATCTAGAGCTTGCTTGAGAGTAAATGAGAAAGACCATTTAGGGAGGACATTTCTTTACTCCTGATGAGGGAATGAGCTTTCTAAACAAGGCCAGTTGTGTTAAAAAACACTCACTCATCAAACGTTTTTGAAACCACATAAATATAAAGTCAGCTGAAGCCATCCAGATTCATCTACAGCCACTTCCCTGTTGTACTCTGTGCATTGGTGACAATAAAGTAGCATTCTTGCCATTTCCCCAAATGTACAATGTATCTTCATTCCTTTCTAGGTTTACCTAAATTGCCCTCAAGTGCTTAAAAGAGAGTAATAAAAGATACTAATACTGATTTCACATTCACCAATATACTAGGTGCTGTTCTATTTTACGTATTAACTCATTTAATCCTTTAAGCAACCTTCAGCATGGAGGCTGCAACATTCCTCGTCATAAAGTAAACTGAGTAGCCTGAGGCGTATGGAGGTTAAGTATCTTGCCCAAGATGACAAAGTTAGAAATGGCAGAGCCAGAATTTGAATTCAGACTCTGGTTCTTGAACCCACCCTCTTAAGTGCTAAGGCTTTCTCATAGTTTAAGGCTAAACTACTTTCACCCCCACGCTAAGACTTCACTACAGACAGAACTGCCTCACATCTTTGTGCCTTGACAACTGGCACTTACACATTTCTAGTTCTTGTAACTTTCTGTGCATCGAACCCACTCCAGTTCTTCATCCAGTCTGTGTGTCCTAAGTACAGAGACTGTTTTGTTTCCTTATCTAAAAATTGAAATTATTCAGAGAGGTGTGTGAAGATTAATAACAAATATAAGACACCTCACACAGTAGCTAGCACAGTGAAGTCTAGCTTAGCTTTACAAATAGACCCCAGGAAAATTTCAGCATTAAAAATTCTAAAATGTATGCTAATTTGATAAAGAAGTGAATGCCTCTGAAATAAAATGCCTAGTGTGAGGGAGCTGTCGTTTGGGCACCTAGTGGATACGTGTGTTCATGGCACAACTCATCAAGGCCGCAGCAAACCAAACTGAATCAAGAAAGTGTAAGAAGGAAACATACCTCCTTCTTCATCCGGTAATACTCATCAATGGCATATTGGTATTTTGGGGTGCTGATACCCAAAACAGATGCAATCTTCTCTCCAAGAAAGTCACACACTAAAGATACAAAAGTTAAAAGGCTTACACAGGCTGGAATGGGAGCGAAAGACAGAAAACTGTACAAGAACAACAATTAAAATAAATTAAAAAAATAAAAAAGGCTTACACAATTCCATAAATATTTCTTGTGCACTTTCTATGTGCAAGGCATTGCAGAAATACTAAAGTTATAGTCCTTGCCCTCAGGGGGATTAAGCACATTCAGGCCATCTCGTCTGTATGTAATTCCTTGACTTCCCCAAGAAGCACTTATGGCTCCTTACAGGCTTCCAATAACATTCCCAGTAATACCACCAGGTATTATAACTATTTGTTACCTGTTTATTTCTTTTTTAAAAATTGTATAGACACCGGAGCTCCAGTTGCACAGTTAGTGCGCGGTACTTATGCAAAAAGATGTATACACGTAAGGGAGCTGGGATGCCATTGGGCTTGAGGGGAGGAATGGCTTACGCCAAACATCCACTGAGGGCCTGCCACATGCCAGGCACTGTGAATGGTTAGACTGAGAGAGGGTGAAGAACTTGCCAAGCTGACAAAGCAAATCCAAAATTCAATCCAGGTCTGAATGTAAAGCTCATGTTCTTTTCATTTCATCAGACTGTCTAGCATATACTGAGTGCTCAGTTAATGTGTGTTAAATGAATGGCTACTCAAAATTAGATCTAATAAAAAGCAGAACAGAAGCTATGAAGTAGTTAAAATTGAAAGCAAGGGAAAGTTTTATGATTTAAAGCCTATATTTAAAGTTACCATGATTAAGTCATAAGATGATAATTCATCTCCTTCAAACATAACTTAGCCCTATCTCAATTTAAGAAATAAAATATTAATGAAATAAAATGATAATGAATGATAAAAAATGAATGATAACTACAAGATTTAGAATAAGCAGAGAATGAGAACAATAGCAGTACAAAACCAAATGAGAAAATAACAAAACAGTTTCTAACAGAAAAGTTTCACATGACAACAAAATAGGTCCTAACAAATAAAATTCATGAATATGAAAATTGTATCTAAATTAATATAGCCATTTTCAGTCCTTAAAAAAAAAACAACACATAACCTGAAGCTGAAAAATGTTTTAAGGTGAAGTACAAGTTAGATTAACACCTTTCAATACTAGCTACCTTGAGAGTGATTAATTCCCTATTGTTTCTCCTTCATTTCCGAAACACCCCATTTGGCAAAGCTCCTGGAGCATATTACAGTAGTTATAGAATATTCAAACAGAAAAGTAATACCTGAGAGGGTTGACGTGGCAGCACGAATCATGTAAAACCATAAGTAGGGGCCCCAGGTAAGTTTCGTCTGCAACAAGAAATCTGGTTAGTAACATTCATCCCTAAACTCATTCTATTTATTTAGGCCAGAACTAAGTAATCAGTACTTGGTGGGCATGTAGAATATTCTATAGTACTACAAATAAATTACACTCCAACAAATATGTAAAGCCTTTATAGCCAGAACTCCACAAAGACACTTTACGTTCACTCATAACTACCACCACCTTGAGTCCCTGGAATAACCAAAAAAAGCAGCAGCCACTGAAATGGAGCTGGTCACAGTCTTGATTATTTAAGAGTTGATATTTCAGAGCCTTCCTTTTCCTGTCACGTTGCTTTTTTGTATTCGTTGTTCACAGGCGCATCAGGGAAAGCATGCAGTCGTGGACAGGGACCTTAAGAAATCATACAGAACAGCACGCTATGGTGCAGTGGGGAAGTTAGGGTTCAGAGAAACTAAGTAGGATAACAGCACAGCAAGTGAACTTTACTAGTGGGAAAATAAGTAACCACTAAGTGGCAAGATGAGTTTTTGTTTCTTTAAGGATTAGAAAGGGATTAGGCCATATAACCCAAGACAAGCTCAGTGTATATTTCGTAGGACAGGACCAAAGGGGGAATGCAGTCTCTGTTGCACAAGTTAATCTGCAAGTCCACAGAATGCTTTTGTGAACCCCACCCGCCACATGGATACCTGGTTCTATCTGAGGACGAAATCGGTAATGTAAGCATGCTTCGCTGTACCAATACTATTTTTGTTTATTGAAAGAAAACAGAATATAGAGCCTGCCATCAATCAAATACATTAGTTATTTTGATATTGGTTTGATATGTTAATGATTACAAGATCATTAAAAAAGCAAATACAGAATATCTGTAAGACTGAAAACCGTAGACCCTGGAAACAATCCTTCTTCTTTGTTGGTAATATGAAAGTATCTTCCTTTTCTGATATATAAAGCTGATAAGGTTGTCAATTTTAATGCTATTTCCATTTCTTCATGGTTAAGAGAGAAAACGTTTAATTTTTTTTATTTTTCAATTACAGTTGATATTCAATTTTATTTTATATTAGTTTTGGCTGTATAGCACAGACAGTCATATAATTTACAGTGATCCCCCAGTAAATCAAGTACTCACCTGGCACCACACCTAGTGATTACACACTTATTGACTGTATCCCCTATGCAGTACTTTACACCCCCATGAAGATTTTGTAACTACCAGTTTGTACTTCTTAATCCCTTCCCCATTTTCACCCAGCCCTCAAACTACTCTCCAATTTGGCAACCAAGTTTGTTCTCTGTATCTATGAGTTTGTTTGTTTTGTTTGTTCTTTTGTTTTAAGATTCCATATATAAGTGAAATCATATGGTGTTTGCCTTCCTCTTTCCAACTTATTTCACTTAGTACAATACCCTCTAAGTCCATCCATGTTGTTGCCAATGGTCAGATTTCATTCTTTTTTATGGTCAAGTAATATAGCATTGTATATATGTGCCAAATCTTCTTTATCCAATTGGTTTCTGCATAGGAAACCATCAACAAAATGAAAAGACAACTTACTGAATGGGAGTAGATATTTGCCAATGATCCATCTCGTAAGGGTTAATATCCAAAATTAATAAAGAACTTATACAACTCAACACCAATGAAACAAACAATCCAATTTAAAAATGGGCAAAGGACCTGAATAGACATTTCTGAAAGAGGACATACAAATGACCAACAGACATATGAAAAGAAGCTAAACATCACTAATTAGCAGAGAAATGCAAATTAAAACCACAATGAGAGGGAAATTTTTTTCCTGATGGTTTTCAAAGTCATTTTGAGTGACCATGGACTGCCTTATCAACTTCTTTTTATTCGAGTGAATTTAAAAAAATAAAGTTGTACCATATATATATGTATATGTCTGTCTGTATGTATGAGAATATGTGTAAGACTGGGAAAGATGTGCTAAAGCAGAGAGCAGAAAATGTAAAACAGCACCTTCCCATGAAAAGCCATTATGCCAATTGCTGTGATAATATTCCTGAACAAAAAAATACAAGTAAGGTAGTTCCTTAGTCTCTATTTATGCTGGAATGAATGTCCTAGCAAGCAAATTCAATTAGGAAGATACTGTATATTTCTGACTTCCTGATTCATCTGCTCTATCTTCTATATTTAGAGCAGTAGGTATCTGTTACGTGGGGATAAAAGCTATTTTAGGGGCTCTGTTTAAGATAACGACCTTGGTGTTTACAATTTTTACAGCAAATGAACAGTGTAAAAATATAGGGAATGGAATGAATTCTATAACACATGGGAAATGACAGGGCCAAGAAAGTAAGAAAAGTATAAAGAAGAACTAAATACAGAAAAGGAATAAGTATGCTTTTGGAGGAAAGCATATATTTCTCAGTGGTCCAATTCTCCTGAGGTTGTTTTTACAGAGAATAATTGCTAAATCCAGGCTGTGACTACAAAAAAGCCAAACCTGCTCCAGAGCTGAGGAACTAGATAAGGATTCCTGAATAACATCCATCATTATCACAATTATACAGAATATATTTATAGGATCCTTTGTTTAGATATTGACCTTACTGAATCAAAAGGACAGGTGGCTCAAGAGCCTACATGAACACCCTGGGGCAGCTGCCAGCATCACCACCACTTCCATCCCAGCATTTGGGGAACCGGGACAGGATCTTGGGTCTCCAAGACTCCCAGTTCATGGGGCAAACTCAAGTTGATTCATTTTTTTCATCTCCAAAAATTTATGTATTTATTATTCCTGAATAATTAAGTATCCATCACTCTCTTCCTTAACAGGGAATTATTCAGACTTGCTATCTTGTTTTTGAACAAATTATTTTTAGATTATAAAATACCTACTTATTTTAGAACACTTAGGAAATGAAGCAAGTATAAAAAAATTTGTCACCCATTTTTCAACTACCCATAGATAATTGTGATTAACATACCTCAGCTTTTCCCCATCTTTTCCTGAGGATACATGTGTTTTAAAACACTGTACTTTCCTTATCCTGTTTTTCCAATTTACTATAATAGAATATTAAGCATATTTCCCAAATGCTTAAATTCCTAAAGTGGAATAAAAAGGCCAAAAATATAATCATTTGGAAAGCTTTTCCTTCAGGATGCAAAATTTTACACCAAAAAAATTTACCAATAAGTATTCAGCAGCAAAGCATGAGATGTCCGTTCCCTAGTACCCTTACCCCACAGCATACTGTCCATTTCCTTTTTAAAAATTTGACGTATGAGGCCCTGGCTGAGTGGCTCAGTTGGTTAGAGGATTGTTCCAGTACACCAAGGCTGGGAGTTTGATACCCAGTCAGGGCACATACAAGAAGCAACCAATGAATGCATAAATAAGTGGAACAACAAACTGTTGTCTTCCTCTTTCTCTCTGTGTCTCTCCCTCAAATCAATAAAAAAAATTGACAGGTGGAACATGAGCCTAGGTAATTTTAAGTTCTTACTGTATTACAAAAGGCATCACCCCATTTATATAGGTTAACAATTATATGCATAACCAATTTTTAAAACTTTTTTATTGAATTTATTGGGGTGACTGGTTAAGAAAATTATACAGGTTTCAGGTGTACAATGCTATAACACATCATCTGTACAATGTAATGTGTGTTCACTTCCTCACGGCAAGTCTCCTTCCATCATGATTTATCCCCCTTACATGCTCTCCCCCATCCCCCTTTCCCTGGGGTCGTCTGTGTTTATGAGTTTTGGTGGCTTTTTTTGCTTGATCCCTTCACCTTTTTTAATCCAGCCCCACAATTCCCCTCCCCTGACAGCTGTCAGTATATTCTATATCAAATTATAATATATATACTTACATACATATATATACACATATTTGAGTAACTTAAAACTAAATCAAAGTTTAAAGGAATTACAAAAAATATGTTTATTTTTAGAGCACATCTAAGGTAAAATCTAAAGGAGAGAATTAACACAAGACTGGGAAAAAGATCTAGGTCTCCATTTCTTATTTTCAAGTATGGCAGGAGTATTATTTTTAGATATTTTAAATGTCAGGTTTTATTTTAATTGGGTCTGTTTTTTACAAATCTATTATATAAATATAGGACACTATCTTCAAAATTCCTTTGTCCTACCAGATTTATGATGCATTAGGAGCAAACAGAAAATGGAATGCCCACTCTTCACATCAAGTAAAGCCAGAGCTGTCTTCAGTTATTAACACCTGTTAGGATGGCTATTGTCAAAACAAACAAAAAGACAAGTGTTTGAGGATGTGGAGAAACTGAAGCCCTTGTGCACTGTTGGTGGTAGTGTAAAATGGTGCAACCAGCATGGAAAATAGTATGGATATCTCTCAAAAAATTAAAAATAGAAATACCGAATTCTGGTCAAGATGGTGGCACAGGCAGACACGGCTCTCTTCTTTGCACAACCACATCAAAATTACATCTAAAATATAGTACAACTACACTCAGAGCTGTCAGAAATCGAGTTGAATGGAAGTCTGACAACTGCGGAATTAAAGAAACCACAACCATCCAGACTGGTAGGAGGGGCACAGATGCTGAACAGGCTGCTCCTACACCTGCATGTGGTGGATAAAAATTCGGGAGTGACACCTTGGTAGCAAGAGTCCCAGCCCCATACCAGGCCGCACAGCCCATTTTCTAGTGCCAGGAAGATAAGTCCCCACAACTTTTGGCTGCAAAAACCAGGGGGGGGAATTAAGTCAGTAGAAGAAACTTCTAGAGTCCCAAGTAGTTCCCCTTAAAGAATCCAGACACGGACTTACTCAGAGTCCGTCCCTCTGAGCTCCAGCACCATAGTAACAGTTTGAAAGGCACCAGTGGCATATGGGGAGGAACCAAAGTGTCTGGCATGAGGTGAGACCTGGGGGACAGCTTTCTCACAGACAGAAAGGTGGGCAGAGGCTCTTGTCCTTTGCTGAGCCCTCTGCCTAGAGAGCCACAGCCAGCAGGCAGGTGCCATATCTAAGACTCCATCAGCCTGGCTAATGGAATTTGCCTTGCATTTGAGATGCCCTGAGATTCCCTCCCACCCAATTTATGAGCTTACACAAGCTGCTTTTCTGAGTTAACAGCTGGTCTTGGCTCGTGCTTCACAACTTTCTAAATCCTATCAAACAAACAACATCTGGCTTCACTGAGCCCCAGCCCCAGTACTAGCAGCAGCCAGCTTAGATCCATAGCTCGGCTTTGCCTGGGAATCTCCAAGCCCAGGACAAGTAGCAGCCATCTCAGATTGTCTTATAGCTCAGGCAGGGTGGCCCCAGGCAGAGCACAGGTGAGAGCTGACCTTGGCCTGCACACCAGGGAAACCCCAGAGCCAGCGCATCCAGTGGACAGCTACAGACCACATCATAACACCACCACCCTGCCCCTGTGCAGCTGATCCTTCATGGAGTGTGGAGGCTGTTAGTCAGTGGTCACAGCCAATATTTGCAGCCTACTGGCCTGGGTAAATTCCTCACATTGATCTGCCAACAGTAAGCAAGACTCAACTACAAGAGGAGGGTATACTCAGCCCACACAAAGGAAACACACTGAGTACCCAGCTAGTGATAGACAGGTAGTGCCACTGTGCCCTACAGGACACCTACTACATTAGGCCACATTATCAAGACATGGAGTCACAGCAGCTCTACCTAATACACAGAAACAAACACAGGGAGGCTGCCAAAACGAGGAGACAAAGAAACATGGCCCAAATGAAAGAACAGATCAAAACTCCAGGAAAAGCTAAACGAAATGGAGATAACCAATCTATCAGACACAGAGTTCAAAACACTGGTTATAAGGATGCTCAAGGAACATAGTGAGAAAATCAGCAACATAAAAAAGATCCAGTCTGAAACAAAGGACACACTAACTGAAATAAAGAACAATTTACAAGGAAACAACCATAAATGAAGCCAAGATTAAAATCAATGATTTGGAACATAAGGAAGAAAAAAAACAACCAATCAGAACAACCAAAAGAAAAAAAGAATCCAAAAAAATGAGTATAGTATAAGCAGCCTCTGGGACCGCTTCAAATGTTCCAACAGGAGCATTACAGGAGTGCCAGAAGGAGAAGAGAAAGAGCAAGAAATTGGAAATCTACTTGGAAAAAAAAAAAAACTTCTCTAATTTGGCAAAGGAAATAGAGATGCAAGTCCAGGAAGTACAGAGTCCCAAACAAGACAGATGCAAAGAGGCCCACTCCAAGAACCATCATAATTAAAATGCCAAAGATTAAACATAAAGAGAGAATCTCAAAAGCAGCAAGAGAAAAGAAGTTAGTTACCTACAGGGGAGTTCCTATAAGACTGTCAGCTGATTTCTCAAAAGCAACTTTGCAGGTTAGAAGGGATTGGCAAGAAATATTCAAAGTCATGAAAAGCAGGGACCTACAGCCAAGATTGCTCTACTCAGCAAAGCTTTCATTTAAAATCAAAGGGCAGATAAGAGCTTCTCAGACAAGAAAAAAGAAGGATTTCATCATCACAAAACCATTATTATATGAAATGTTAAAGGGACTTATTTAAGAAAAAGAATATCAAAACTATAAACAACAAAATGGCAAAAAATACAAATCTAGCAATAATTGAATCTCAAAAACAAATGAAGCAAACAAGAATAGAAGCAGAATCATGGATACAGTGAGCATTTTGTTGGTTGCCAGATGGGAGGGGGTTGTGGGGGAATGGATGAAGAGGTGAGGAGATTAAGAAGTACAAATAGGTAGTCACAGAACAGTCATGGGGATGTAAAGTAAAGTATAGGAAAGTGAGTAGCCATAGAACTTAACACGCATGACCCACGGGCATGAATAATGGTGGGGGATTGGCTGAGGGTGTGGGGTGTCCTGGGGTGGGGGGGCAATCAGGACAACTGTAATAGCATAATCATTAAAATATAATTTAAAAAAGAAGAAATACCATATGACCCAGCAATCCCATGTCTGGGTTTTATCAAAAAGAAAATCAGGATATCAAAGTATTTCCTTTCCCATTTTCATTGTAGCATTATTCACAATAGCCAAGATGTCAAAACAACCTAAACGTCCACTGACTAATGAATGGATAAAGAATATGTGGTATACACATATATGGAATATTATTTAGCCTTTGAGAAAGGAAGCCTGCCATATGCAACAACATGGATGAACCTTCAGAACATTATGCTTGAAAAACATAAAAAATAAATAAATAAATAAAAAATAAAATAAAATAAGAACATTATGCTAAGTAAAATAAGCCGGTCACAGAAGAAAAATACTGGAAAAATACTGCTTGATTCCACCTATATGAGGTATCTAAAATAATCCGAAACATAGAAACAG
Source organism: Anoura caudifer (assembly GCA_004027475.1). Lineage (NCBI taxonomy): Eukaryota > Metazoa > Chordata > Mammalia > Chiroptera > Phyllostomidae > Anoura > Anoura caudifer. The sequence goes on along the minus strand of PVKU01012174.1, from coordinate 16,219 downwards.
AGAATAGAACAGTGGTTGCCAGAAATTGTGGAAGGGACGGAAATGGGGAGTTGTTATTCAATGGGTATAATGTTTCAGTTATACTGGATGATTGAGTTCTAGAGGATCTTTTGTACATAGTTAACAATACTGTATTGTACACTTAAAATTGCCTAAAGGGTAGGTCTCATGTTCAGTATTTTCATCACAATTTTTAAATATTTTTTAAGTTGATTTGAAAGGGGGGGAGAGAAACAGTGATCTGTTGTTGCACTTGTTTATGCACTCATTGGTTGATTCCTGCATGTGCACTGACCAGGGATTGAACTGGCAACCATGGTGTATCAGAACAACTCTAAATTTGAGCTAGCCAGCCAGGGCTTTATCACATTTTTTTTAAACCAGTGAATGTTGTGAGAAAACTGTGAGAGAGGGAAACACATTTTATAGGTAGATTTTTTGAAATCCAATGTGTAATTAAATTTTGCCTGTCTAAGATTTTTAAAATGTTCAATATTCAAGTGGTAACTTTGTAATGGCATTTAAGATGTCCTTATTTTGTAAGAAAAAAATTTTTTTAAATTATATAGGTGGACTTCTGGCCAAGATGGAGGTGTAGGTAGACACACTGTGCCTCCTCGAACAACCAAAAGGACAACAACAACTTAAAAACAAACAAAAAAACAGAACTGACAGAAAATCGAACTGTATGGAAGTCCAACAACCAAGGAGTTTAAGAAGACACATTCATCCAGACCGGTAGGAGGGGTAGAGTCTGGCAGCCAGGGCAGAGAGGACTTGCAGCAAGGCAGTAGCTGGTGGACCCGATGCTCCCACATTTACATGCAGACAAACCAAGCGAAACAAAGGGGGAGCTAGAAGGACCACATAACCCAGGGTCCCAGCTCAGTGAAATAAGGCCTCAAACCACTGATTGAAAACACCTGTGGGGGTTGAGGTGGCAGAGGGAGAAACTCCCAGCCTCACAGGAAAGTTCATTGGAGAGACCCACAGAGTCCTAGAACGTACAGAAACCCACCCACCTGGGAATCAGCACCAGAAGGGTCCAATTTGCTTGTGGGTAGCAGGGGAAGTGACTGAAATCCAGCAGAGAGGGGAGCAAGTGCCATTATTCCCTCTCATACCCCTCCCCCACATACAGTGTCTAAAAGCAGCCACATAGATTGCCCCACCCTAGTGAACACCTAAGGCTCTGCCCCTCTCTAGTAACAGGCACATCAAGACAAAGAAAATGGCCCAAATGAAAGAACAGATCAAAGCTCCAGAAAAAATACAACTAAGCAACGAAGAGATAGCCAACCTATCAGATGCACAGTTCAAAACACTGGTAATCAGGATGCTCACAGAACTGGTTGAATTTGGTCACAAATTAGATGAACAAATGAAGGCTGTGATAAGTGAAATAAAGGAAAATGTACAGGGAACCAATAGTGATGTGAAGGAAACTGGGACTCGAATCAATGGTGTGGACCAGGAGGAAGAAAGAAACATCTGAACAGAAAAGAATGAAGAAACAAGAATTCAAAAAAAATGAGGAGAGGCTTAGGAACCTCCAGGACATCTTGAAACATTCCAACATCCAAATTATAAGGGTACCAGAAGGGGAAGAAGAAGAGCAACAAGGTAAAAACTTTTTTGAACAAATAATGAAGGGGAACTTTCCCAATCTGGCAAAGGAAATAGACTTCCAGGAAGTCCAGGAAGCTTAGAGAGCCCCAAAGGTGGACCCAAGGAGGAACACACCAAAGCACATGATAATTACATTAACCAAGATTAAAATGAAGGAGAAAATTCTAGAAGCAGCAAGAGATAAGGGGACAGTCACCTACAAAGGAGTTCCCATCAGACTGTCAGCTGATTTCTCAAAAGAGACCTTCCAGGCAAGAAGGGGCTGGAAAGAAGTATTCCAAGTCATGAAAGGCAAGGACCTACATCCAAGATTGCTCTATCCAGCAAAGCTTTCATTTAGAATGGAAGGGCAGATAAAGTGCTTCTCAGATAAGGTCAAATTAAAAGAGTTCATCATCACCAAGCCCTTATTTTATGAGATGTTAAAGGGATTTATCTAAGAAAAAGAAGATAAAAAATATGAACAGTAAAATGACAGCAAACTCACAATTATTAACCACACCTAAAACAAAAACAAAACCAAAAACAAACTAAGCAAACAATAGAACAGGAACAGAACCACAGAGATGGAGATCACATGGAGGGTTATCAACAGGGGAGCAGGATGGGGAGAGAGGGGGAAAGGTACAGAGAATAAGTAGTATAGATGGTAGGTAGAAAATAGACAGGGGGCCCTAGCTGGTGTGGCTCAGTGGATTGAGCTCTGGACTACAAAGCAAAGAGTTGCTGGTTCAATTCCCAGTCAGGACATATGCCTGGGCTGCGAGCCAGGTCCCCTGTGGGGGGTGCACAAGAGGCAACCACACATAGATGTTTCTCTCCCTTCCTCTCTCTAAAAATAAAAAAATAAAATCTTTTAAAAAAATAGACAGGGGGAGGGTAAGAATAGTATGGAAAATGTAGAAGCCAGAGAACTTACATGTATGATACATGGACATCAACTAAAGGGGGGGAATGTGGGTGGGAGGGAGTGTGAAGGGTGGAGGGAAGTGAAGGGGGGAAATGGGGCAACTGTAATAGCACAATCAATAAAATGCATTTTTTTTAAAAGGAAAAATGTTATATAGGTGGAGTCTTGTTGGCTTAAGCTTTAAAAATCTTTTTTTGAAATGGAATCACAAATGAAGTTAATTCTGACCAAAAACAAAAAAAGAAAAGATTCAGTGGACAAATTCCTCAGTGGCTGAAGTAAACTCTGATGCATTCTATTAATGTTTAAATTTCCTACCAAAAAGACTTAGGTTATTTGAAAAGAAATAAAAACTTACTGCAAGTCTGATATATGACCAGAAGTCTGCATTAAGCTACAGCAGCGATTTTCAACCGGTGTGCATCACCAGAATTTTTAAAGCATCCAATACCTGACTGTTTAGTCAGGGGCTCTGACCTCTTTCCCTTTGATTGTCAGGTTAAAAAAATGACACCAGCCGACACAACAATAGCTCAAATGTGAATGAATCAAAAGTATACCTTTTGGGGGAGTCAGATTAGAAAAAGATATATTTTTTGGTGTGTCACAGAATTTAGTAGTGTATTTGTATCATGAGATGAAAAAAAGACTGAAAGTCATTAAAAAAGAATGGTGACAGACTAATATTAACATATGCATGCATAAATAATAAACCAGATAAAGACATGAAGTCTAGGCAGCAATGAAAAATACCAAAAATAAATAAATTGTACCTCTTTCAGCAAAAGATTTAAGTAACTGCTATTATTCCATTTTGGTTAACTTAGTCAACATGGATAGTCCTATTTTCTAATTATAAATTGTTTATGATTATTTCTTGGCCTTTTGGCCAAGATCAAGTATAAATTCTTTATGAACTGCACTAGATTTTTTTTTTGTAACAATTTTATTTAGAAGTCAAGTAAAAGTCAGTTGTCAGCTTCAGGCTGAGCTTACAATATAAGTTTCCTACTGGCAGTGTAATATACTGCTTATATTATATTACACCATATTATATTTATGTTATATTACATTAATATATAATAACAACTCCTGTTTGTCTAAAAATCGCTGTGCTCAGAGGGCGGGAGGATATATGATGATGGAATACAACTTGACCTGGGGTAGTGAACACACAATGCAATGTACAGATAATGTATGGCAGAAAATTCCCCCTGAAAACTATATAATCTTGTTAACTAGCATCACCCCAATAAATTCAATAAAAAAATAAAAATCACTGTACTCTAGAAGACATGAACTACCACCAAGGGAAACACAACTTAAAACTTTACAATGAATATTTCAAGAATGGAGCCATCAAACAACCTAATTTCATAAAGTCTAAAATGAATCTTGAGTAAGACCTACAGGGAACTTTTTAAAATTAGTCATGGGGTTTGCAAATACCAATGGAGTTCTAAAATTGCCTCCAGTAAGATTTCTTGTGGCACCTATTACATTTGCTCTGTTAACTCACACTACCTTGCATGCATATGGTTGTTAGTAACTTTTAATGAGTCCCCGTATATATTACCTCATTTAATGTTCAAACACAACTCTGCATGTAGATGAGGCAAATGTACCTTTTTTGAAATAATCATGGAACCCGAAGTGCAATGGGAGTAAAGTTTTTGACAAAGCGATGTGACTATCACACAATTGAGCCCACACCAAGTTTCTGACTACTTATGTTGCCTCCCAGTGAAGGAAATACCAGGCAGGTTTCTTATCACCCAGGGACCTGTCAGTTTAAGCCTAAGATTTCATATAAATTCTATTGGCAACATACTATAAACAAGGTAATTAAAGAGTTTAAGAGTGGATATAGACTTCCAGCATAATAGCATGAGACTCCCAGGTGAAACTGGTTCAATGCATTGGAAACATACTTTTAAAATCTCTAGAAATGACCCTAAAGGCATATGACAAAAGAAGAAACATCTATATAAGAAAATGTATGGCGCTGACTGGTGTGGCTCAGTGGACTGGGTGCTGTCCCACAAACCAAAAGGTCGCTGGTTTGATTCCCGGCCAGGGCACATACCTGGGTTGTGGGCCAGGTTCCTGGTGAGGGGCATGCAAGAAGCAGCCAATCAATGTTTCTCTCACACATCAATGTTTCTCTCCCTCTCCTCCTCCCTCCTTTCCCCTCTCTCTAAAAATAAATGAATAAAGTCTTAAAAAAAAAAGAAAAAGAAAATATATGAAAACTGGGTAAGAAAAGCGAAAGCCCACGGTACCTGGATCAAGACCATTCTCTCACTGCGCTCCCAGCAAAGTGAGGTGGAAACGACTGTACAATGGGACAGCCAAGAACACAAAGCTTTGTCTACCCCACCTTCCAAAGGGAGGGCTTTCTTCCTTCCTGGGAGGAACAGAGCACCCGTCAGCATTTCTTACCCTGCCCACGGGCTGCCTATTAAGTTGCAGATGAGTGCATTTGACAAGTGGGGCCTTCCTTCTTTCATAAGCCACCACTCCCGAAACAGAGGCTCTAACTTGGGCATGGTGTCACTGAGCATACTGGGGCACACTAATCACCCTTACCCCAGTTCCCAAGGAACGGCTTCCATGAAAAAGAAGCCAAGAAGACCTAAAGCTACTGCCCCCCACCAAGTGCTCAGCTCCTAAAGTAGGGTGTCACCCAGAAAGAAATGCACCACTGTCCCTATTCCCCAACTACAAAGTTCTAACTAAGAGATGTTGACCAGAGGGTAAAGTACAACATAAAATATAGCTTCTGCCCTGGCTGGTGTGGCTCAGTGGACTGAGTGCCAGCCTGTGAACCAAACGGTCCCTGGTTTGGTTCCCAGTCAGGGCACATGCCTGAGTTGTGGGCCAGGCCCCCAGTGGGGGGTGCTTTGAGAGGCAACCACATATTTATGTTTCTGTCCCTCTCTTTCTCCCTCCCCTGTCCTCTCTCTAAAGATAAATAAGCAAAATCTTTAAAAAAATAAAACAAAATAATATAGCTCCTAATCTCTTCCCAAATGCCCTGACTTCATTTGCAACACAGGTAGAGAAGTCCAAGACTAAGTTACTCTCAAAAATCAGTGGAGACTGTGGTAAATGGTGACTGTCAAGAAAATCTTATATTCTACGAAGACACAGACTAAACTACAGGCCTAATTTGTAGCAGAGAACAGAGGGTGGGGAGGAGATGACTACTTCACAAAAATAATCCAGAAGTCACTAAGCAAATGAATAATCAAATAACAATATCAAGACCCTGGGGAGTTGGAGGACAAGGAGAAGGGAGGAGGCAGTATTCAGAGTTGCACAAAATATTATCTAAAGTGTCCAGTTTCCAACAAAATATTGAGAGACATGCAAAGAAAAAGAAAAGCAGGATCCAAACACAGGAAAAAAAGCAGACAAGAGCAACTACTTGTGAAAATGACCAGATGTTGGATTTAACAGAAAAGAACTTCAAAGTAGCCCATATAAGTATATACATTCAAAGAACTTAGGAATCCATAATTAAAGAAATAAAGGTATGACAATGTTTCATCAAGTAGAGACTATCAATAAAAAAAGAAATTATAATGGCTCAACAAAAAATGACAGAAATGAAGGGAGAAATAGGTAATTCAACAATAACAGTAGGAGGCTTCAGTACCCCATTTTCAATAATGAACAGGACAACTAGGCAGAAGACCAACATGGAAACAGAGGACTTTTACAACACTATAAACCACCAACACCTCACAGACATCTACAGAATACGTCACCTAACAACAGAATAAAGTACATTCTTCTCAAGTACATATCTCAATCAAATTTAAAAGTTAGAAATAATATAAAGTATGTTCTCCAACCACAACGGAGTGAAATCAGGAATCAGTAACAGAAAAAAAATGTGGGAAACACAAATATTAATATACTCTTAAAAAACCAAAAGGTCAAAGAAAAAAATCAAAAAGAAAAAGAGAAAATACTTTGAGATGAATGAAAATGAACTTATATAAACTTGAGCTTCAACTAAGCAGTCCTTAAGAGAAATTCATAACTAATTAAGAGAGAAGAAAGCCTAAGGTAACCTACGTGAACTGTACCTCAATAAATCTTTTTTAAAAAGAAGAAATTTGTAGGAAAGTAGCAAGAATACATTTTTTTCTGTACAATACCTTTATTATCAGTTTCTATCTAAACTGAGGGCAATTTTGAGACAAGAACTTTTTTTAAAGTTTTTTTTATTTTTAGAAAGGGGAAGGGAGGGAGAAAGACAGGGAGAGAAACATCGATGTGTGCCCACCTCTCATGTGCCCACCTCTCATGTGCCCCCTACTGGGGACCCAGCCTGCAACCCAGGCATGTGCCATGACTAGATGGAACCGGTAACCCTTTGGTTCAAAGGCCAGCACTCAATCCACTGAGCCACTCCAGCCAGAGCAATGTCTTTCCTTAAAATTACTTTGCAGGTATTAGTTATTTTTATCTGTATACATTTGTGTGTACATATATGTGTTTAAAAAGTTATTGTCTCACCCTGGATGCTGCGGCTCAGTGAATTGAGTGCCGGCTTGTGAACCAAAGGGTCACCAGTTCAATCCAGTCAGGGCACATGCCTGGGCTGCGGGCCAGGTCCCCAGTTGTGGCCCTCTGAGAAGCAACTGATCAATGTTTCTCTCACACATCAATGTTTCTATCCTCTTTCTCCCTCCCTTTCCTCATCTCTTTAAAAAAAAAAAATCTTTTTAAAAAAATTTAAAGAAAGAGCCCTGGGTGATGTGACTCAGTGGATTGAGTGCCACCTGCAAATTGAAAGGTCACCAGTTTAATTCCCAGTAAGGCACATGTCTGGGTTGCAGGCCAGGTCCCCAGCTGGGGGTGTGCAAGAGGCAATTCATTGATGTATCTCTCCCACATCAACTTTTCGCCCTCCCTTCCCCTCTCTAAAAATAAACAAATAAAATCTTTTTAAAAACTTTTTAAAAGATACTTATTCCAACAGTTCTTTCATTGCATTAAACACCTCTGCAATATTCTGCATGCATTTGGAATTGCCTTCAGAGTATATTGCACATTCTTTTGAATATTTTCTATAGTACAGAAACTAGATCTGATTTCTTTTTAGTAACCAAAATTTATTTAGAGCCAAATGTGATGAAAAACAAGGAATAACATTTAAAAAATCAGATACAAATTTGTAATTCCCTATACTGCTACTATGATTGATTTTCTTCATAGCACTTTCCACAGTCTGATAATTATACTATATATTTGTTTACTGCCTGTCTGTCCACTAGCATATAAGAGCAGAAATATACACTATCCATTACTGTAATCACCAGTGCCTAAAACAGTACCTATTAAAAAGTGAGTAAATATTTGATCAACTGTACTCTTAAAATGACTACTGAGAGGGTAGCACTGCTTTTTTAAAAATATAGCTAGTCATGCATCCTGGCTGGTGTAGCTCAGTGGATTGAGTGTGGGCTTGTGAACTAAAGGATCACAGTTCGATTCCCGGTCAGTGCACATGCCGGGGTTGCAGGCCAGTTCCTGGCAAGGGATGCACGAGAGGCAACCATACATTGATATTTCTCTCCCTCTCTCTTTCCCTTCCCCTCTAAAGATAAGTAAATAAAATGTTTAAAAAAATATATAGCTAGTCTTATAATTTTATAGTCTCATCTTTTATAACTTAGAAATTCTCAAATTTAGCTGGTGAAGCATATACAATTAAGAACTGTATGTACACACCTATTTCTAATCAAAAGTGGAGGCAATACAAAAAAGAACTGACAACTCCTAGGTTTTGTATGGAAACTACCATGCTAATGCAATCCTTAATTCAAAGGGACTGGAGATCAAGCACTCTAGTAAGAAAAAAATTTTTTAGAGAGAGGGGAAGGGAGGGAAAAAGAGAGGGAGAGAAACATCCATTGGTTACCTCTCGTACCTGCCCCAATAAGGGACTCCCAACCTAGGCACATGCTCTATAAATCAAACCAACCAGTGACCACGTGATTTGAGGGACGATGCCCAACCAACTGAACCACACCACTCTGGGCTAGTGAGATAAATCTTAAAGAAACCTATCCATGTTTTCAAAGAACTCTGACACTTAAACTATTTCGACTTCCAGTTAAGATGGCAGTATAGGTAAATGAGTACTCACCTCCTCCCACAACCACATCAAAATTACAATTAAACTAGAGAACAACCATCATTCAGAACCACCTGAAATCTAGATGAATGGAAGTCCTACAACTAAGGATTTAAAGGAGAAATCATATAAGGGATTGGTAAGAGGGGCAGAAACTAAGAATAGGCTAGTCCCACACCCATGTGTGGCAAATAAAAATTGGGAGGGTTATCTCAGCTGCAGAGAATCCCACTGAGGATTCCAGCCTCACACCAGGTACCCCAGACCAGCGAGGTCGTGGGGATGGGTAGAAAAGGTGAAGGGATTAAGAATATAAATTGGTTGTTACAGAATAATCATGGGGATGTAAAGTACAGTATAGGAAATATAGTCAATAATATTCTAATAACTAGGTATGGTATCAGATGGATATGACATTTATTGGGATGATCACTCAGTAAGGTATATAATGTCTAATCGCTGAAGTGTACACCTGAAACTAATTAATATTGTATGTCAACCATAACTGGAAAAAAAAAGATTCAAAAAAAATTATTTCAGGCTACTGAAATGCAGGAAATAATTCCACCCATATTGTATAAAAATACTATCTCCATCTTAGCCAGGTGGTTCAGTTGGGTGGAGCATCATCCTATACACTAAAAGGTAGTGGGTTCAATTCCTGGGTACATACCTATAGGGCACATACAGGAAGCAACCAACTGCTTTCCCCCTCTTACATCAATGTTTCTTTTTCTTTGTCTCTCTCCTCCCCCTCCCTCTTCCTTCTCTAAAATCAATGAAAATACCCTCAGGTGCGGATTTTTAAAAAATACTATTTCCAACCAAAATCAAAATGCATAATTCTATCATCAGATTATAATTTATTAAAACCTCAATAGACTCCTTCCATTTAATGTTTACGGGGAAACAAATCAATCAAAGCAATACCCATTGACAAAAAGATCACCAGCATCAAACCTACCGGATCAACGGTAGGCAAAACATCTTTCTTTTCTAAGCCATCAACTTCATCTTCATCTGTGCTGTATTCTTCCATTGTTTCACCACTGACAAAATGAATGACTCTCCTTGGGACTTTCTTCTTTTTTCCGATGACTCCCAGTTCTACATTTTCAAAGCCTCTTTCATGACTCGTCTAATGTCATAATAAATCAAGAAAATAAGAGTTTCAAGTGAGATTTTCATTCATATGACCAAAAAACTTCCAGGTTGCTTTATTTTAGGGAATAAACAGAAACCAATCCTTAAACAGTTTTAAAAAAATAAAAGAGGCCATATACACACAAAAACATTAATAACATCTAAGAAGAGTTTAATGAATAATAAAGCACACATCTGGCATACTCGCTATGTAGTCTTTGGAATTCTAATTACATGCAAATTTCACTCCTAGGTAAATGGTAATTTTACCTCGTACATGTGGCCATGTGCCAAACTCAGAGTAAGCACATACTGTGGGAGAGGATGAAGAAACTTTTTTCCCCTGTCATTTTGCCTCAAGTTTAAACTCCTAAGGGAGACATCAATGAATCTTTTTCTTTTAACACTATTTATTTATTTATGAAAGAGGGGAAAGGAAGGAGAAAGAAAGGGAGAGAAACATGTGCAAGAGAAACAGACTGGCTGCTTATCTCATGCCCTTAACTGAGGACATAGCATGTGTTCAGCCCCAGAATTGAACCGGTAACCTTTCAGTCCACAGGCCGGTGCTCAATCCACTGAGCCACACCAGCCAGGTTTCCACTGAATCTTCTTACATGAAGATTTTGAGAGGGCACAACACAAATAATTGTGAAAAAAATATCTGGCAATAGTGAAATGGGGGAGGATGTACAGGTAAGGGAGTGGTCGGGGGCCTTTTTATTCATTTTTGTATTTTGTTGTTTGTTTTGCTTTTGTTATGAGAATGTGTTCATGTTTACTGGTACAATTTAAAAACTAAACCAAAGCAAAATGATACAGGACAATAGGACTGTCATGATTAGAATCCACATCAGTGGAATTATCTAGGATAGTCCAGAGTTTAAAAATTTCATTCTCTATAAAGGTTCTTAAACTTGAAAATATGGCCAAACATAATTTAAATCCACAATATTATTCAACTACTTGTTAAGTTCTTTGAACTACATTTGCAGAGATGGAACTGTACTGATAAAAATTAGTGGACTAGAACTGCCCAGTTATCTAAGTGTAAGTAACTTCATTCTTATGCATTGTTCCTCTTATTCCTCTAGGACCTTCTTAGAAAAGAGATATGGTTCTTCTCTGTTCTTCGCTTCCCAAAAGTAAGTTTAGTCATCAGCCAGGATTTGAATCCAGATATACCCAACCCAAAGAACAGAGGCGTTCATTGTTCCATTACACACGTGGTCATCACTGCCAGCAACTGTACCTGCTGTATAGCAAACTGAGATCATGAAAACCTTGATAGCTTGAACTATCCATGGATTAACTAACCTGAAAAAAACAAAAACAATTTTCACTAGCCTGTCCTAAGCATCCAAACAAATCCCAGCCCTTAATAAACGAAGACCAGCCCATTTATCGTGTCCATTAACAAAATGGACAACATATGGCCCGTCCAGGCCACCTTTCTTCTATTCCCGATGCCAGGCCACAGTAAACCACTCCTACCCAATTACATTTTACCCCTTGATATAAGATTTGGTTCATGGTTGTCTTGATATCAAAGTCTCCTTTTGGACCTGCTTATAGGCAAGGGGAAGTCAGAAGAGCTACTTGAGATCTCCAGTTGTCATATAAATGGATGGATCTGATGCCAAAGCAACAGTCCCAGTCAGTGAATAGAGCTGAGACCTTTCACAGTACATCACTGTGCTCAATTCAACCCCCAGCCCATGCCCATCAGAGCAGAAGCAGCTTCTCACCACTCCCTATGCAATCTCTTATTTGCTCAACTACTTTATCTTCCTTAGACAACTTTAATAAATCAAAGCACTCTAGCTGCGTCGTAACAACTAGTATAAACTTAGCTACGATCTCTGTTAACTCTGACTCTTGGTTGTATTCTTTCCGAAAAGTTAAAAAAAAAAAAAAAACTACAAAAGGAAAGGCCAAAACACAATTCATATTTTTCATTACATTAACAGTTGAATATAAACAGAACTTTGAGTAACATTCTCTCTGTATAATATGCAACTAAAATGACATTTTATTTGCTCTAATCATTACATTTCACATACAGATTTTTATTAAAGAGACTGAAGGACTTTTTTAAATTTAATGTTAATTTTCGATATAGTAAACTAAATTTTACCATCTTAAGTAGGACTGAACAAACTTCTGTAAAGGTCAGAAAGTAAATATTTTAGGTTTTGCAGCTATAGCCTCTGTCATAAATACTGAACTCTGCAAAAGCAGCCACGAACAGTCCATACCAAATGGACATGGCTTTGTTCCAATAAAACTTTATGTAAACTGTCCTGGCTGGTGTTGCTCAGTGGGTTGAGCGCCAGCCTGGGAACCAAAAGGTTGCCAGTTCAATTCCCAGTCAGGGCACATGCCTGGGTTGCAGGCCAGGCCCCCGGCTGAGGGCGGCATGCAAGAAGCAACTAATCAATGTTTCTCGCACACACTGAAGTTTCTCTCTCCTTCCCTTCCCCTTCCCCTCTCTAAAAAAATAAATAGAATCTTAAAAAAAAAAACAACTTTATATAAACCGATAGTTGGTAGGATCTGGCCCATAGCCCTAATAATCTGTCAACCTCTCATATGAAGAAACCAGATTGGCAAATTAAAAAAATTTGTGAAACAATCTATGACATGTGACTCCAACCTCTACTTGGGGGGGTGGGGGGTGGGTATGGGAGTCAGTTAAGGGAGGTATCAATAGGTAAAACCAACTGAGAAGTAGTTTGGTACAAAATTCCAAACAATTATAAATGGAAATTCTCTGAATTTTGCAAACATTTTATTTTTACAAAAAAAAAAACAAAAAACAAAAAAAAAAAACACCTGTAAACCTGCAAATAAAAAATGTGCTCTCAATTATACAAATTCCACTTAAACAAACTGCGAAGCTCTGAAGAGGCTGTTTTTAGTATCAGGAAATTATGAAATGCAATGCCTATTAACATGTTATTACATTATATGGTTAACCAGTCTGTAATTTGCTTATCTTGTCCCTCAGCACCTATTTTTAATGGCAATATACCTTTTGTATACTCCCATAGCACCCAGAACTTCTTTAAAACATGTGCTTCCCAATTAGGCGGTGAGCAACACAGGAATAGGCACAGTGTGTATCCTGCATTCTTGTGTCCTTAGCCTACAGTTCCTAGCACATGGTAAGTGCTGGGTAGCAGAAGTGCTAAATAATACTAAATGAATGAGTAGTAGCAAAATTTTAACTCCTTTAATTCTGGTTAAAAGTCTAGGCAGAGAAGCTGTTGGTTGGCCTGGTTCGAGGCCTAATGCTAAACACAGACCCAAGCTCCTATCTCTTACTCCCTTTCCTACAAAGTACTTGGGATTTCTCAGTTCTGACAAACCAGTGAAGGAGTGCAGGAGGGCAGCCTCTCCTTCCATCCAAATCCCCACCTCACTGACTTCTTCCCTCTTACTGTGGTCAAACCCCTAGACATAGATCTGGAGTTCCCAGAGATGTTTCTACTTCAGGAACGTGTAAATGAGAAAGCAAGAAGGCAAAGCTAGAAAAATAGTTTGTATAGTATGAACCCATTTGTGTTTAATAAGAAAGATTATTATATAAGCATAGGAAAATGCCAGAAAGAATATAAAAGAAACTTAGTCACTTTTGGGGAATGTGAATGTGAGGAATGGGTGATGGGGTGACTCAAATGACTTACTACTTTTGGTTCTAGGGCTTTCTTTACTGCTTAAGTATTTATTTTATTTTTTTAACCAAGAATATGAAAATAGCATATTACCAACCCAAAACAAAGAGCCTTTCTCCAAACATTTATCTGATAAGTCAGTACAGCTATGTTTATTTTGCTACTAGGCTCAAAGCTTAAGTGGTGATAAAAACAATTATAGTACCAGAAGAAAAAAATCAAATGGAAAACACATCAAGCTCACTCAAGTGTACCTGTCAACAACAGGTCTCAAATGAAGTGAAAAGTAGCTTCCTAATCAATTAGTTTGCCCCTGAATTCCTTCTCCCAGGTTACCTTCCTCCTTCTTTAGGAGAAAAACAAGACATTACAGATAAAGACTAGTATGTAGAAAAGTTTTTGTTAATGTAAACTACATCTTACCAGAGCTATAGTGACATTCAGGTACTATTCTCTGGGAATCTGTATTCTAGGAGTCAGTTAAGGGAGTCATTTTAAGGAGTCAGTCAGGAAATGTCTCACTAACATTCAAGTAGTTAAGTCTCAGAAATGAAGCTACTGAATCCTCAATGAGGGTGGGAAGTTTTCTATACAGAGCAAAATGAGGTTTTTTAATGGCTGTAAGTGTATATAACTGAGCCGCTTTCAGTTAAACAATTTCTTCATAGTTTTACTTAGCCAAAGATCCTAAACTACTACTTTAGACTACTAAATCCAAAACAAAATAAACCTCCAAATCTTACCTAACTTACCCTATCCAAATCAGTAACCACTTACCACATGTGGTTAACACTCACTTGAAATGTGGGTAGTTGGGTCAAATGTGTAGTTGGTTTAAAATGCAGACAGAATTTCAAAGACTGATACCAAAAGAGTAAAATATCTCATTGATAACCTTCCCATTAATTACTTGTTGAAATTCGTTTTTGAAAATTAGGTTAAGTACAACATAATATTAAAATTAATTTCATTGATTTCTTTTTACTTTTTTAACGTGGCTGCTAGAAAATGCACAAGAATTTACAATGCGGCTTGCATTATATTTCTTTTGGACACCTCTAACGCACCTGCGGGCCTTCCTTGGTTACCTCACTGGTGAAACGGAGATAACTCCCACTTCATGCAGAAGTTACAAGGATCAAGTGGAAGCGCTTGTAAAATTTTATCACTTATTGTCTATTAGCTAAGCAAAAGGGCAGAGGCCAAGTCAGGTGCTTGCAAAAGGAGAGTCTGAGACGTTACTGAAGCCAGAGTCACCTGGTCTCCTGCCACTAAGGCCACCTTTCGGGGACACGCCAGTGTTCTCTCGCTCGCAGACCCAAAGCTGCTGTATCTCCCCTAGAAACCCGAGGCTGCCCCAGAGTCTGTGGCGCTGACAGTGGAGGGGTTGGTGAAGGGTCCCTTTCTCCACGCCAGTGTCTTTGCGCAGATGCGGGGATACTGAGGAGAAATCCTGAAACGCAGCTCCCGCAGGGAGCCTGCTCAGAGGAAGACGGGCAAGCCAAAAAGGCAACTGGCGGACAAGGCAGAGAGGAGGCTGCGCTCTCCCTAGGTGGCCTCACCCACCTGCTGTGCTGAGTCCCTGAACGCCGCCGCGGCCGCAGCTCCTGAGGCTGCGACTGCTTCTCCTTCCGCAGGGCTCACTGGCTCCCGGTCCATCGTTGTCGCCGCCACAGGGCTGCTGGTGCTGGCTAGATACAACGTAAAGGCCGATAAGCCCACTTCCATCCTCTGCCTCCCCGCCCAGTCATAGACGGAGCCGGAGGTAGGGAAGGCGGACTCACCCGCAGCGCCCGCCTCTCGCCAAGCCTGGCCAAACCAAAGCGGGAAGGGAGGGGAAGAGAGGCGGGGCTACCCTGCCCGAGGGGCGGGGCTCAGCACCCCAGACTGTGCTAACCGCCTCCTGGGAGGCAGAAACACCCAGTCACGCGCTGCGGAGAGGAAGGGATCTGGGCCTGGCGTTCGGCATTACCGCTTCCGGTCCGACCCACATCCGGAGTTCGTGGGGCCGCTCCCTAGCATCACTAGTGACGTGGTGCTTCGTTACCTGTACCTGGAGCTTTGGCTTGGATCTCCACGCAGCCGCTCACCAGCTTCATTCTGGGCAGCCACCCTCCCGTACATTCGTTTCTGCACTTGTGAAATGAGAATAGCTGCCTAGTTGTCTTCAAAGGCTTGAGCTGAAATGTGGTTGCTGAAAATATAAAATGCTCATGCTACATATTCCACCCCTACCTGGATGACGGTGTTAGCCAAAATAGCCTTGAAATAAGGCTCAAAGGTGAATTTTGCTTACACTTGTCTGAAATATTTAAATATAACTATAAAAAGTTTTGCTGAAGAAAAGCAAAAGTTAACAGCAACTTTACGTTTCTAAAAATGTGAGGAATAATCATCTGTTTTGGGGGGGTGTGTGTATGTAGGTATCCCAGACTTTTCCCATTTTTCCCAATATTCAACCGAATTAAAAAGCCATAATTGCAATGATTACTGCATTACTTAAATTAGTTGAGGTATTTCCTAAGGGGCTAATTAAAGCTCAATCTTATGAAATTCCAACAAAATAAATTTAAGAAAGCCTATTTAATTATTATTCTTTTTTTTAATTATATTTTATTGATTATGCTATTACAGTTGTCCCATTTTCCCCCCTTCATTACCCTCCACCCTGCACACCCCTCCCACCCACATTCCCCCCTTTAGTTC
>PVKU01012173.1:0-37498 GCA_004027475.1 Anoura caudifer | reverse complement strand
ACACCCTTCTGGGTTCTAGAGATACCCTAGCAAACAATAGAGCATCAAACACCTGCCCTGATGGATCCTATTATCTAGGTGGCATTTAGCTGACATAATATGTTTAAAGCTCTGAGCATATTTCCTGAACTACAGTAAACTTTCTCTAAGAAGAGTAGCTGCCATCTTTTCTGTTTTGTTTTGTTTTGTTTTGTTTTGTGTGTGTGTGAAATACTTAGGTGACACAGAATTTCACATCTTTAGAATCTTGCAGTAGTCACAACATATTTGTTTTGAACCAATTGCTATTTTCCAGCTATCATAATACTCCTTATTGAAAATGTGAGCTACACAATGGAATACTACTCAGCAGAAAGAAAGAAGGGACTCCCACCCTTTGCAACAGCATGGATGGAACTGGAGAGCATCATGCTAAGTGAAATAAGCCAGGTGGTGAAGGACAAACACCACATGATCTCACCTATAAGTGGAACCTAATCAACCAAACATAGAAGCAAGCAAAATAAAACCAAAGACATGGAAATAAAGAACAAACTGACAGTAACCAGAGGAGTGGAGGGAGAGGAATAGCAGGGAAAAGAATGGGGAAAGGTTATCAAAGAACATGTATAAAGGACCCATGGACAAAGCCAAAGGGGGGCAGGGCTGAGCGTGGAAGGTAGGGGTAGGTGGAGTGGAGGAGAGTGGTAGGGAAAGAATGGAGACAACTGTACTTGAACAACAATAAAAAATAGAAAAAAATGTAAGCTGCGTTGAACTTAATTCACTCAAAGTTTATTATTACTTGACCCTTATTTTTTTATTTTTGGGATAAATGCAAACATGTAGAACATATTTTAATTTTTCAGCAGCAAGTCACATTGAAAGGCTTGAGTGACATGTACTTTCCCCAACAGAATTACTTTGTAGTAATATTGAACTC
Organism: Anoura caudifer; assembly: GCA_004027475.1. Lineage (NCBI taxonomy): Eukaryota > Metazoa > Chordata > Mammalia > Chiroptera > Phyllostomidae > Anoura > Anoura caudifer. The sequence continues at coordinate 36,576 of PVKU01012173.1, read as the reverse complement.
AAATGCCCTACTACTTGGTATTGATTAAGGAGGTATTTTTTCACTCATGTTTCTATGGCAGAAATTATATACTTTATTACTTTTTGACTATTTTATTTGTTCAGAAGTAGATTGTACATTATTAAATCAAGTAATTTTATGTTAACTTAATGATCTAACTATATAGAGTATATTAAAATTATACTATATCACATGAGCCACCTGGGATTCTTTGTTGAAAACAAATATTGACAATGTTTATTTAATTTCTCTCCTTTGAGAATTAGGAAGTAATATTTATTTGCTGTGTATATGGTTCCTACTTTATTTCACATGTTAAAACTGATATATCTGGTTTGTATCATTGTCTTAAATCTGGATAAAGCTTCTAGGAGAAAACAAAGAATGGACACAAATAATATCTCATATGCTTTATTTTCTGATGTTTAGAAAAATGTTTCATTGGGAAATAATTGATGATATCTTTGTATGTAATTACACAAAAGAGAATCAGAGTAGATAGCTCTCTTCTTGTGTGTGAAAAAGATATAGATGAAATTTTATTGCTTTATACATTCTGAAATTCCTCATAGTTAAGATGCATCTTACTTTAAATTGAATATGTAGATAGCAATGACATTTATATTAAAAATTTCCAAAATGTTTTATTAAGAAAACTGAAATGAAACTGCCTTTTTACTCTTAATGTAATAGGTAGCTGACTGGGCCAGTGGGTGGCCTGGAGTGATTAATGCTAGGACGAGCCACCGTAGCCTGGGAATTGGTGGGTGGGCACTTTTTTTTTGGAGGGGACAGTGCTTTAAAGTGCATTGTCTGGGAGGGTGTATGGGAGTAAATGATAATGGACAGAATACAACACAAATTGGTAAAAAATAAAAATAAATAAAATTAACCCTTATTTTAAAAGGAATGTTTTCACTGAGTACAATGTGAATAAAATCTAAATCACATATCACAAACTACTAAGTTTCACTCTCATTTATCCACTATTATTCTTAACTACAGAAATGCTAATAGCTTATGAGCTACTAAATATCAATAAGGTATTGGAGAATCTATTTATTGCCATCCAGCAACACTTGCTATTCTCTCTTTAGGTGATTTCAAATTAATTCCACCTGATGAAATCCTTTTATTAAGAAATTAGAAATGAAGGAATTAAATGGGGTAAAGAGAGTATATAGTTTAAAGTACTTATCGATATATTAAGCTTTTTAATAGATGCAAAACTGATTGTTTGCAGTTATGTGAAGATTTTGTTTAATCACCAGTCTTGCCTTATAAAGGAACTGGAATCTTATTGGAGACATTAGCAAAGAGAGATTCAAAGTCTTGCCCTTAGTTCCAGATAGCTCTTTTAAAATAGTTTTCTAGGTTTTAATTTGTCTTTTTATGTTGAATCACCTTTTTTTTCTAGGCAGTTAAATTTCTATGCTAGACAAAAGGATTTTTTGGAAGACTAGCAGCATTTACTTAAGTAATTTGATAATGTGAATATTTTCTGAATCATACTACTCTAACATATTTCTGTTGCTCTCATGACTTTGGCAGCAAACTTTTTCCTGTTCTTCATGCATTTATTCTAACTGTTTTTAGACATGATGACCCATGAATAACCCAAACACCTAAGATCAAATTTGAACTTGGATTTTATTTTATAATCTTTTAAATCTAGGTGTCTTCTTAAAACACAGCATTAATAAGAAAATATACATTTAAAGGAAGAGTAATTATAATATATCTGGGCCAAAGCACATTTTTTTTTGGTCTGAATAAGAATAAAAGTCCAGGACTTCCAGCCAAGATGGAGATGTGGGTAAAAACACTGAGCCTCCTCACACAACCAAAATAAGGACAACAAAAATTTAGAAACAAGAAAAAAACAGTACTGACAGAAAATTGAACTGTATGGAAGTCCAATAACGAAGGAGTTAAAATAGACACATTCATCCAGACTGGTAGGAGGGGTGGAGCTGGGTAGCTTGGCGGAGTGGGGTTTCTGCAAAAAAAAGCAGTGACTGATGGACCCTGGTACAGGGTGGCAGCAGGTGAACCCAGCAAGGCAGCGGATTGTGGAGGGGCGCAGTGCACAAGGCAGCTGATGAAATAGGCAGTCCCACATTCACACACAGATAAACCAGGAGAAACTGGAGAGTGAGACAGACTGTGCAACCAGGGCTCCAGCGTGGGAAAATAAAGCCTCAAAACACCGACTGAAAACACCTGTGGGGGTCAAGGTTCCGGGAGAGGCTCCCAGCCTCACAGGGGAGTTCATTGGAGAGACCCACAGGGTCCTAGAACATACACAAACCCACCCACACAGAAATCAGCACCAAAAGGGCCCAGTTCACTTGGGGGAAGTGACAAAAGGGACTGAAATCTCGCAGAAAGTGGAGCAAGTGCCATTGTTCCCTCTCAGGCCCCTCCACCACAAACAGTGTCACAATGTAGCGACATGGGTTGCTCAGCTCTACTCTGGATACCTAAGGCTCCACCCCTCACTACATAACAGGCATGTCAAGACAAAAAAAAAAAAAAAAAAAAAAAAAAAAAAAAAAAAAAAAAAAAAAAAAAAAAAAAAAAAAAAAAAAAAAAAAAAAAAAAAAAAAAAAAAAAAAAAAAGGCCCAAATGAGAGAACAGATCAAAGCTCCAGAACAAATACAACTAAGTGAGGAAGAAATAGCCAACCTATCAGATGCACAGTTCAAAGCACTGGTGATCAGGATGCTCACAGAATTGCTTGAATTTGGTCACAAATTAGATGAGACAATAAAGGCTATGCTAAGTGAAATAAAGGAAAATGTACAGGGAACCAATAGTGATGGGAAGGAAACTGGGACTCAAATCAATGGAGTGGACCAGAAGGAAGGAAGAAACAACCAAACAGAAAACAAGGAAGAAATAAGAACTCAAAAAAAATGAGGAGAGGCTTGGGAACCTCCAGGACACCTTTAAACAGTCCAACATCCGAATTATAAGGGTACCAGAAGAGGAAGAGGAAGAGTGACAAGTGGAAAAGTTATTTGAACAAATAATAAAGGAGAACTTCCCCAATATGGCAAAGAAAATAGACTTCCAGGAAGTCCAGAAAGCTCAGAGTCCCAAAGAAGTTGGACCCAAGGAGGAACACACCAAGGCACACCATAATTATATTACCCAAGACTAAAATGAAAGAGAGAATCATAGGAGCAGCAAGAGAAAAGGGGACAGTTACCTACAAAGGAGTTTCCATCAGACTGTCAGCTGATTTCTCAAAAGAGACCTTACAGGCAAGAAGGGGCTGGAAAGAAGTATTTCAAGTCATGATAGGCAAGGACCTACATCCAAGATTGCTCTATCCAGCAAAGCTGTCATTTAGAATGGAAGGGAAGATAAAGCACCTCTCAGATAAGGTCAAGTTAAAGGAGTTCATCATCACCAAGCCCTTAGTATATGAAATGTTAGAGGGACTTATCTAAGAAAAAGAAGATAAAAAAAACATGTATGGTAAAATGACAGCAAACTCACAATTATTAACAGCTACACCTAAAACAAAAGCAAACTAAGCAAACATTTAGAACAGGAATAGAGTCACAGAAATAGAGATCACATGGAGAGTTAGCAACAGGGGAGTGGGAGGAGGAGAGAGGGGGAAAAGTTACAAAGAATAAGTAGCATAGATTGTAGGTAGAAAATAGACAGGGGAGGACAAGAATAGTATGGGAAAAGTAGAAGCTAAAGAACTTGACACATGGACATGAACTAAAGGGGGGAATGTGGGTGGGAGGGGGTGTGCAGGGTGGAGGGGAATGATGGGGGAGAAATGGGATAAATGTAATAGCATAATCAATAAAACATATTTAAAAAATAAGTAAATAAAAGTCCAAAATATAAGGACTTTAATGACAGTTGAAAATACATATAAATACAGGTCAAGAAGTAGCTAGACTTGCTGTAGAGAATGCTTATATCAGATAATTAAACACTAGAACCTTACAGACACTTATGCCTAATTTAATATTCAGTGGTGTGATGCAGGAGGTTCATTTGGGTTTGCAAGAGACTATTATGCACATCTCTTTTTAACTCCATGTTCAGTAACCTTCCATTAGTTGCTTGAAATCAGCTATAGTGAGAATATTTACACCACAGAAGTCAGTAATAATCTCAAATCAAGGCTTTCTTATCTCTGGAGAGCTACCTATTAAATTTATTAGACTACTGGTAATATAAGAAATGAAGATGGAATATATAACTTTTAAAGGCACAAGTTAAAGGAACTACATTTTTCTTGGTGAGATTCCAATGACTCTGCTTCTGTATTTTTAGTGTTAAAACTGTGGCTGATGAGCTTCCTGAGTTCTACTTCCAACCTGCCATTGGTTTGACAGTTCCATCTTTTCCAACCTGATTCCAGGATGCCCTGGACACCAGAGCAAGTAAATCCAAGTAATTATTATTGAGTCAGGCCTGTAAGGATGAAAACTCTTGGTAGTGAAAGCCCATATCTTCTTGTAATTGCCTCAGATCCTTTTTATTTTTAAATTATATTTTATTGATCATGGTATTACAGTTGTCCCAGTTTTTCTCCCTTTGTTCCCCTCCACCCAGCCCCCACGCACTCCCCCAGACAATCTCCCCACCATTGTCCATGGGTGAAACGTATAGGTTCTTTGGCTATTCTATTTCCTACACTGTACTTTACATCCCCATGGCTATATTAGGGTTATGCCTTGGATTATGCTATATTCGTATGATCTCTGGCTATTCTGTAACTACCAATAATGCCGTCACATTTTTGCCCATCTCCCTGACCCCCCTCCCACCAAAATGTTCTCAGTATCTCTTTTAGATAGTTGGCTGGATGAGAATCTTAGGAAAATTAGAGGTCTGCTAAAGTGTATCATCAAAACCAAGAGCCTCTGGGCCCCTGTGAATGCTGCCTTTTAACCCTGGCACTTATGTCAGGTGGCGTGCAGAAAGAGTTAACTCAGCAGGGTTTGGGTGCTCACTGTGCACTGAAGGGTTAACTCAGTGGAATTAGGTCATTCAAACACAGTACTTTCCAAAGAGAGGACTGGGAGATAACCTGCAAACTGTTGGACTTCCTGGCTCATAACAGTGTATGTGTACCTGGGCTGTGAGCCATGCCTGAAAGTTTATATGAACAGTGTCATTGATTGTGGGAGCCTTGGGTTATGCTATATTAGTTTGATCTCTGGGGAGTCTAGAGATCCATCGGCTCAGATCAGTCACACCTGTGCTGCATGCCCGCATGACTCACCTGCCCCGCCCTATGCACATCTCTCTGCACCACAGCCCAGTGAGCATCCCTCTTTGGCAGTGCTCATGCAGGTTGTCACATGTCATTGCTGAGAGAATGGAGCACTGTCCATGTGACTTACATAGGCGAGGACAACTGAAAGCTCCTGGTTGGTCTCTCCTAGACTGTGCCCTATTTCCCATTTTTCTTGCTGAATTTAATCTATACCCTTTCACTGTAATAAACTCTTAACTATGGTTACATGAGTTGTAAAGGTCCTACTAGCAAATCATTGGAATCTGAGGGTGGTCTTGAGGCCTCTGAGGGCGGTGATGTCAGAGAGGGTACTGACCTGAAAGTCAGGAGGCCTCGAGTTTACTTTTCCCTCTACCAGATACCATCTGCCCCTTTTGCTATATCTTACTTTCTTTAAATATATGTTTAACCTGTGTGATTTCTATTTTCAAGTCCATGTCTGATATTCTGTGATTCTAAATATGCAATTCACATATTATGTTTGTCTTGGACTTCAAATACAGTAACACACTCAAGTCTTGGATCTTTGATCAGAAGTACATGAAAATACTTTACTACTAATGGTAGGTCTGTTGGTCGTTTGGCTCCCTCCTATTGCCTGTTATTCAAAGGTGGCACTACATAAGAAATCTACAAAATATTTGTAATTCCCTATAAGTAAAACAATGTGTTTGGCAACTATAGGAAGTGGAGATTTTTATATGAAACCATAACTATATTATTCATTGTCATAATTGGGAGCCATAAATTTTAAAATATTGAAGCATTTTCCCCAAACATGAAGGCTATAAAACTTTTAGGAAGATGGAAAATATCTTCTAGCAAAACTGTAAAAAATATCAAAAACATATTTATTAGAGTACCTAAAGGATACTCTATGGATACTATATGAATAGTAAATAATCTCCTTAGACTATAGTGTCTGTTTTCTAGGTTTCTTAACAATCTACACTAATGTAGGAGCAGATACTTAGTTGCTTGTTTAGCCATCATAAGTCTTACTGTTAATAAACATTAAGTTTTCACCTATAGAGTCCTTTCAGATTGTAAGAAGAAGAACCAGTTTCAACCATAAGTGGGTAGAAACAATGTAGCAACATAGAAAGATTAAACAAACACAATTATCTAAATCTTTAAATATAATGTTTTATAAATTGTTCAGTTGTGTTCAAAAAGATTTACTGATGGAGATATTGGGTAAAACACATTTAGAAACTGCTCATTTTAAGCATATATAGTTACATTTTTGAAAAATATTTGTATATAAACATAGAAGTTATACTAAGGTGTCCTCAAATCAAAAATACTAAAAATTTTGTAACAGCAAAAGTTAATGAAGTTCAGTTATATAGCTTTGTATGCACCTAAAACCAAGTGTACCAGATTAACCCCATGTATTTCCAGAAACTGTCATTGGGTAGAAATTCCTACTTAGCCCCAGTTTATGATTAGAACTAATCAAAAATAAAATATGCCACCTTGAGATTTTATTTTTACTTATATATATATATATTTCCTTTTTTCTTTCATTATGTACATTTATGCCTAACCTCCAGGGATACTGTATATGAGGTTTTTCTTTAGGGCGATTCATTAGGGTAGAGAAATTCTGAAGTACCTCCTAAGTCTAATATTCTGTAGAATTAAAATCAAATCTAAAGTTATAAAATATCACACTAGAGTCCATTTTGAATAAGCAAAACAGATTAACTGGACTATATTAGATAGCTGATATAAGTAGAATCATGTAGTATTTGTCTTCCTGTTATTGGCTAATTTCTCTTAGCATGATGTCATCAAGTTTTGACCATGTGGTTGTATTTTGCAGAATTTCCTTTTTTTCCAAAGTGCTAAATAGTAATCCACTGCATGTATATACCAACTTTTTAATACATTCATCCTTCAATGGATGTTTATGTTGTTTTTACATATTAGATATTGTGACTAATGCTGCAATGGATATGGGAGTACAGATTTCTCTTTGAGAACCAAATTTCAATTCTTTTGGTTAAATATCCAGAAGTGGGATTGATGGATCATTTGTTATTTCTATTTTTAATTTATTGAGGAACCTTTATACTGTCTTACGTGGTGGTTATACTATTTTATGTTTGCCAATAGTGTGAAACAGTTCCACTCTCTTCACATTCTCTCAACATTTTTTCTTTTGTATTTCTTAAATAATACCCATACTGGCAATTGCAATGTAGTATCTCATTGTGGTCTTTATTTGCAGTTTCCCGATGATTAGTGATGCTGAGCTTTAAAAAAAATATGTTAGCCACTTGTATGTGGCTAATATCTATTAGCCACATGTGGTCAAATATCTATTTATGCCCTTAGCCTATTTCAGGTTACCAGGTTATTTTTTGAATTATTAAGTTGTACAAATTCCTTATGTTTTGAATATTAAGCCTTTTTTCAATATGAGGTTTGTGGGATATTTCTCCTAATCAATAGGGTGACTTTTCACTCTACTAATGATTTCCTTTGCTGTGCAGCATTTTAGTTTCAAGTAGTCCTGTTTGTTTATATTTCCTTTTATCACTTGTGCTTTTAATGTCATATCCATCAAATCTCTTAGGATTTTACAGTTCTAGGTCTTATGTTTTAAGATTTTAATCCATTTGACTTGTTTTTGTGTAAATTGTAAAATAAGGGTTGAATTTCTTTTCTTTTCTTTTCTTTTTTTTTTTAACTTGTGGATATCCAGTTTCCTGGCATCATTTACTAAAAACTGCTATTTTTCCATTATATTCCATTGCACCCAGACTGTTGGGAGTTTTGAAATGAAAGGATGTTGAGTTTTGTCAGATGTGTTTTATGTATCTAATCAAATGATCATATGGTTCTTATCCTTCATTTTGTTAATGTGGTGTATCACACTGATTTGCAGATGTTAAATTATCCTCGCATCCCTGGAATATATCCCACTTCACCATGATGTATAACCCATATTATGTAGTGTTGTAATCTGTTTTCTAATGTTTAGTTGAGGATTTTTGCACCAATGTTTATCAGAGATCATGACATGTAATTTTCTTTTCTTGTAGTGTCCCTGTCTGGTTTTGGTATCAGGGTAATTCTGGTCTTGTAAAAGGAGTTTGGAAGAGTTCCTTCTTCTTTGGTTTCCTGAAAGAGTTTGAAAAGAATCAGTATTAGCTCTTCTTTAAATGTTGGTAGAATTCTCCAATGAAGCCATTTAGTACTGCACCTTTCTTTGTGGCGGGTTTTGATTACTGATTCAACATCCTTACTAGTAATTGATCTTTCAGGGTCTCTATTTCTTCATGATTTAGTCTTTGTAGGATGTACATTTTTAGGAAGTTATCTATTTCTTCTAGATTGTCCAATTTGTTGGTGTATAATTGTTCACAATGGTCTCATGATCCTTTGTATATCTGTGGTATCTGTTGTAATGTCTTATCTTTAATTTATTATTTTATTTGAGTTATCTCTTTTCTTGGTGAATCTGTATAAAGGTCTGTTTCTTTCTTTTTTTTAAGAAAGCTCTTAATTTCATTAATCTTTTCTATTGTCTTTAGTTCCCATTTCATTTATTTCTGCTCTGATCTTTGTTATTTTCTTCCTTATACTAACCTTATGCTTAGTTAGTTTTTCTTTTCCTCGTTTCCATAAGTGTAAAGTTAGGTTGATTGAGATCACTTTTAAAAAGTTTTTTATTATATTTTTTCCATTACCATTTATGCACCTAACTCCCTTCCCCCTGAGATCACCACACTGTTGTCCATGTCCATGAGCCCTCTGTCTACCATCCCTCCACACATAAAGCCCCCAGAGCTGTCAGCCTGCTCTCTCTGAGTAGAGACCTACTCTGCCTCTTAGTTCAGTTTGTTCATTAGATTCTACATATGAGTAAAATCATATGGTATTTGTCTTTCTATGACTTATTTCACTTGGCATAATGTTCTCTAGGTCCATCCATGCTGTCACAAATGGTAAAATATTCTTCTTTGTTTTAGCCAAGTAGTTTTCCATTGTGTAGTCCCATAGTTGATTTTATTCATTCATTTACCGATGGCCACTGGCTACTTCCATATCTTGGCAGTTGTAAATAAGGCTGCAAAGGGCATAGGGGTGCTTATGTTCTTTCAAATTAATGTTTCAGGTTAATGTTTCTTTAAATAAATTCCCAGAAGTAGAATTGCTGGGTCATAAGGCAGTTCCATTTTTAATTTTTAAGGTATTTCCATTCTGCTTTCCACAGTGGCTGCACCAATCTACATTCCCACCAACAGTGCAAAAGGGTTCCCCTTTCTCCACAGCCTCACCGGGACTTGTTGCTTGTTGATTTATTGAAGACAGCCATTTTGACTGACAAGCATATTTCCATGTGTCTATTGGCCATTTGTATGTCTTGTTTGGAGAATTGTCAGTTCAGGTCTTTTGCCCCTTTTTAAATTGGATTTGTTTTTGGTGTTAAGTTTTGTAAGTTCTTTACAAATTTTGGATATTAAGCCCTTATCAGATATATTGGTAAATATGTTCTCCCATTCTGTGGGTTGTGTTACTTTGTTGATAGTTTCCTTTGCTGTACAAAAGCTTTTTATTTTGACATAGTCTCAGTTGTTTATTTATTTATTTTTTTGTCTCTCTTGCCTGAGGAGATATATGAGAAAAAATATTGCTATGAGCAATGTCCGAGATTGTACTGCCTGTGTTTTCTTCTAGGAATTTTATGGTTTCAGGTCTAAACATTTAGGTCTTTAATCCACTTTGAATTTATTCTTGCATGTGGTGTAAGGTGGTCTAGTTTCATTTTTCTGCATGTATCTGTCCAGTTGCACCAACACCTTTTATTGAATAAATTATTCTTAAGTCCATTGTATGTGCTTGCTACCCCTGCCAAATATTAATTATCTATAAAAGTGTGGGTTTATTTGGGGGCTCTCTATTCTGTTCCATTAATCTATGTGTCTGTATTCATGCCAATACCACTCTGCTTTGATTACCATGGCCATATAGTATAGATTGATATTAAGTAGTGTGATACTTCCAACTTTGTTCTTTCTCAAGATCACTGTTCCTATTTAGGATCTTTTGTAGTTCCATATAAATTTTTTAAATATTTGGGCTAGTGAAATATGTCATTGGTATCTTGATAGAAATTGCATTGAATCTATAGTACGTTTTAGCTAGCCTGACATTCTAATGGTGTTAATTCTTCTTTATCCATGAACATGGTATGTGCTTCCACTTATTTGTATCTTTTTCAGTTTCTTTCTTGAGTGTTTTATAATTTTCTGAGTACAGGTTTTTTACATCCTTGGTTAGATTTATTCCAGACTATTTTATTCCTTTGAAACAATTGTGAATGGGATGGCTTTTTTAATTTTTCTTTCTAATGGTTCATTATTGGCATATAAAAATGCAACTGATTTCTGGATATTAATTTTGTATCCTGCTACTTTTCTGAATTTATCAGTTCTAGTAGTTTCTTGGTGGATATTTTAGGGTTTTCTATATATAGTATCATGTCATCTGCAAATAAAGACAGTTTTACTCCTTTGTTCCCAACTTGGATGCCTTTTATTTCTTCTTTTGTCTGATTGCTGTGGCTACAACTTCCAGTGCTATGCTGAATAAGAGAAGTCAAAGTGGGCATTCCTGTCTCATTCCCAATCTCAAGGGAAACACTTGCAGGTTTTGCCTGTTGAGTATGATGCTGGCAGTGGGTTTGTCCTATTTGGCCTTTATTATGTTTAGGTATATTACTTTTATTCCTACTTTGCTGAGAGTTTTTTTTTTTTTTTTCATAAATTTGTGCTGAATTTTATCGAATGCTTTTTCTGCATCTGTTGATAGGGTCATGTGGTTTTTGTTCTTCATTTTGTTTATGTGGTATACCACATTTATAGATTTGTGGATGTTGTACCAATCTTTCATTCCCAGAATAAATCTCACTTGATCATGGTATATGATGTTTTTGATGTATTGCTGTATTTGGTTTGCTAATATTTTGTTGAGGATTTTAGCATTTGTGTTTACCAAGGATATTGGCCTATAATTTACTTTTCATAGTGTCTTTATCTGGTTTTGGAATTAGGATAATGTTGGCTTCCTAAAATGAGCTTGGGAGTCTTCCCTCTTTATTTTTTTGAAATAGTTTGAGATGAAGAGGTGATATTTCATCTCAGAATGTTTTATAAAATTCACATGTGAAGCCATCTGACCCAGGGCTTTTGTTTGCTGGGAGTTTTTGCTTCAATTTCACTAGGTATAACCTGTCTATTCAGATTTTCTGATTCTTTCTGATTTAGTTTTGGAAGACTCTATGTTTCTAGGAATTTATCCATTTCATCTAGTTTGTCCAATTTGTTGGAACATAGTTGTTCATAATATTTTTTTACTACACTTTATACAATATTTCTTTTTGTCAATTCTCATTTCTATTTCATTTCTGATTTTATATATTTAGGCCTTCTCTCTTTTTTCTCAATGAGTCAGGTTAAAAGTTTGTCAATCCTGTTTATCTTTTCAAAGAACCTGCTCTTGGGTTCAATGATCTTTTTTATTTTTTTTACTCTATTTTGTTTCTTTCTGATCTAATCTTTATTATTTCCTTCTCAAAATGTTCTACCTACTTTGGGCTTTGTTTGTTTTTCTTCTTCCAGTTCATTTAAGTGTAAAGTTACACTGTTTATTTGAGTTTTTTCTTATTTCTTGAGATAGGCTTGTAATGTTATAAATTTCCCTGTTAGGATTGCTTTCCCTGTGTCTCAAAGATTTTAGGTTTTTGTGTTCTCATTTTCACTTGTTTCATGGTATCTTTTGAGTTCTTCTTTGATCTTGTTGTTAACTCATTCATTGTTTAATGATACATTATTTAGTCTCCAGGTCTTTGTGTATTTTTCAGTTTTATTCTTGTGATTGATTTCTAGTTTTATGGCATTGTAGTCAAAGAAGATGTTTGATAGGATTTCAATTTTCTTAAATTTATTGAGACTTGTTTTTTGTCCTAACATGAGTTCTATCCTAAAAACATTCTACATGCACTTGAAAAGGAGGTATATTCTAAGCCTTGGGGTGAAATGCTCTGTAGACATCAGTAAAATTCATTTGGTCTAGTGTGTCATTTAAGGCCGCTCACTCTGCTGATTTTTCTGTCTGGAAGATCTATCCACTGATGTTAATGGGGTGTTAAAATCAGCTACTATGACTGTATTTCTGTCTGTCTTTCCCTTTATACCCATCAGATTTGCTTTACATTTTTGGCGCTCTTATGTGGGTGCATACATGTTTACTAGAGTTGTATCCTCTTGAGCTTGATTTGGTTGATGTACAAATAAAACAACAGTTAGTTGATATCTTCAAAAGTCATGTAAAACAAAAATAACTCTTATTTTGGTGTGGGCATTAGTCAGGGTTCCCAGAGAAACAGTACTACTAGAGTGTGCGTGTGTCTGGCTGTACTGTGTGGAGAGAGATTGGGAGAAAGAGAGAGCGAGCATGCTTAATTGATTGATTTTTTAGAAGAAAAAATTGGAAGAGATTAATTGATCGATTTTAAGTAATTAGTTGGCAAGCTGAAGACTAAGGGAAGGGCATATGTTGTAGTTTCACTCCAAACACTGTCTGCTGTCAGAATTTCCTTTTGCTAAGAAGAGGTCAGTCTTTTTTTCTTCAGCCCTTCAATTATTTGGATGAGACCCCTCACCTTATGAAGGACCATTTGCTTTACTCAAAGTTCACTAATTTAAATGTTAACTTTACTCAAAACATCCCCCCAGAGAGATCCATAATATAAGTTTGAGCACACAGTTGGGCACTGTAGCCCTGCCAAATTGACTTAAAATTAACCATTACAATGTGTTACAGATATTACGATGTACTCTTCTGCATCCTATTGAGGTTGAAATTCTAAAATGATTAGCACCAATTAGGATTAGTTTTACTGTATCTGGATCTATATCCATCTCCTGTGCTCTGAATTTCATTGTGTAAAAAAGGTAAGATTTTAAGTATTTTTATAGTCCAAACCATTACATTTAGAAGGAAAATTGGCTCAAGTACTTACTGATAATACATAATTAGAAGTGACAAAATTAGAATATGTCTTTAGAACTTAAGTTGGAATATATATACAAAACATTATTTGTTAACTTTCCTTAAATATGGTCACATTATTTTTGAAATACTTCAGTAATGACAGAATGCATCTTAAAATTTGTTCATATATCATGGGGAAGTAAGAAAAACTTATTTTTTTATAAATTATTCTATTGTTGTTCAATTACAGTTGTCCACATTTACCCCCCACTACTCCATCCCACCCCAGCCATGCCCACCTCCCTCCCTTGCTTGTCCATGTGTCCTTTATAGTTGTTCCTGAAAACCCTCCCCCCCGACCCCCATTACTCCCTCCCACCTCCCCTCTGGTTACTGTCAGTTTGTTCTTAATTTCAATGTCTCTGGTTATAATTTGCTTGCTTGTTTGCTTTGTTGGTTAGGTTCCAATTAAAAGTGAGATCATATGGTATTTGTCTTTCACCTTCTGGTTTACTTCATTTAGCATAATGCTCTTCAGTTCCATCCATGCTGTCACAATCTAAATGAATAACCAGCGAGTAACAGATCTTAATAACAGTATTCCCTATATTCATTCATACCTCAGTATCTCAGTCTGTTGATTCGAATCAATACAAATCAACTGTAGAATGTAATCTAAGTTAGCTAGATATGTATTAGCTGGATATAATATATATAATATCCAACTAATATATGTATTATATGTAATTATATATTATATATTGATATATTAATATTCACCCATACAGAGAGAGAGTCATGTGTTGCTGAATGATGGTGATATGTTCTGAGAAATACATCATCAGAAGACTTCACTGTTGTGCAAACATGGAGCACACTTACAAAAACCTAGATGATACACACCTAAGCTATGTGACATAGCCTATTCTCCTAGGCTACAAACTTGTACAGCATGTTACTGTAATAAATACTGTAGGCAATTATAGCACAAGGGTAAGTATTTATGTATCTGAACATATCTAAACATAGAATAGGTACAGCAAAAATATGTACCAATATAGAAAAATGATACATCTGTACAGGGCACTTACCATGAATGGAGCTTGTAGAACTGGAAGTTGCTCTGGGTGAGTTGGTAAGTGTAGTGGTGAGTCCATGTGAAGGTGTAAGTGGTCCCTAAGCTTTTTGGCACCAGGGACCTGTTTCATGGAAGAAAATTTTTCCATGGACCAGGTTGAGAGGATGGTTTTGGGATGACTCAAGTGCATTACATTCAAGCTCACCTCCTGTGGTACAGCCTGGTTCCTACCAGTCCCGACTGCTACTGACCCAAAGCCTGGAGGTGGGGGCCCCTGCTAGGGCCCAGGGCATTACTGCACACTGATGTTGACTTCACACACACTCTACAGTTAGGCTAAACTAAATTTATAAAAGTATTTTTTCTTTGTTGAGTAGTAAATTAACTTTGATTTACTACATGTAACATTTTTACTTGATAAATTTTTTACTTTTTTAAAATTTTTCAACGTTTGTAATTTCATTTAGCTTGAAGCACACAGTATACAACTCTACAAAATGTGTTCTTTATTTCCGTATTCTATCAGCTTTTTTGTACTTTTAAATTTCTTAATTTTTTTTCTTTTTAAACTTTTTTTTTGTTGTTAAAAACTAAGACACAAGGGCCAGGATCACCAACATGACTCTCTTCCCCCTCTGTGTCGTGTGCCACTGGAACATCCCCAGGGGCACTGACTCACATGGAGCTGTGGTCTCCTGGGGTAACAACGTCTTCTTCCAGAAGACCTCCTGAAGGGCCTGCCTGAGGCTCTTCTTCAGAAGTTGTCTCTCTTTTCAGAACTATGTCCATGGTAGTTTGCTTGGTTTATCTCTTTATTTTCATCTTAGATTTTTTTCTAAGCAGATAATGCATGATGAACATTCCTTTATTAGTGAAAACTTTTTAGTACTGAGGATCCATGTTTTCATACTTTTTAAGAACTTTATTGAGGTCTGCAAAAGCTTCTACTAAACCATCCCCTGTAAATTTGATGGGGGTGAGGTTTGTCCTTTTCTTTCTCCTGTTACTTTTCCCTCTCTCCTCTTCTTTGGCTGTACATCCCTAACCCAGTTCCAACAAACACGCATTAGTCAGTTCCTCGTAAACCACCTCTAGGAGCTCCTCGAAATCATCCTTATCCATGCCCACAACACATTTGTTTGCCTTCTCAACTACTGCTATGTTAAGTTTTGCAACCTTTGCACCAAATGTTAGGATAGCTGTGGGAACACTATCTTATCTGCAGTCAGTTGTTCACTCGAAACGTTTTATAAATACATACACATCCTTTAAAATAAATTTTGAAGTTCTAAAGAGATAACATTTTAGAACTATAAACATCAAGGTCTTTTTTTTTAATTTTCTTGGGAAATGCTCATTTTTTCTGAATTAATTTAACAAAAAATAAAGCTATTTTAATGATTTATAGAGTCAAATACATGCCAGATGTGAGTAAGAAGCAGCAAAATTGTTCCCTACTCACTCCATGTCCATCAAAACTGAATGAGAATTTGGTATCTCTCAGTTATAAAATATTATTTTAACATGTTGGTATAGAATGAGGTAAGCATTATTTTTAAAGTAAATTTTGCTAAATGAGAAAACAGTCACTGCAATGAACCTATTTCTTTAATGATTTCTGTCACAATAACCACCCTCAAAATTATCATTTCTTTTTGTTTGTTCTTCCCACACCTCATTGGAGGAAGAGCCACTTAGAGTTTCAAGATTATATTATGTTTTCCCAAAATGTTACAAAAAAAAAGGAAGAAAACTTTATAGCATTTTAAAGGGTATGGAGGAAAAATTATATTTAAAATAAAAATTCATACAGCCCATTTTATTTTTGAAAGAAAAAAAGAATAATTGTTCATATGGAATACCACTTTAAAAAACCTTAGTAGACTTTACTTACTTATATAGTTAGATACTGAGTGCCTTTGATTTTGTTATCTTTCATGTTCTCTTTGTGTCAGAAGTTTGGGTGGGATAAACCTACCTTCTCACTAGTATTACCCAATGGAAAATGAGAATGCTAGTCATTTAATGGAGAATGAACAGAGCAAGTAATTATATATTTGGTTCTTGCTTTTCATTAAAATCTCTCTAAAATATGAAAATCACAGAAGAGTCCATTTAAGACTATGATTTTCTACACATAGAAGGCCTACATATAGAATAAATTATAAAATTTAGAGTGTTCAAATCACTCCTTCACCAAAACACAATGTATTCTGAGCATATAATTATGAGATTGAGGTAAATTTACAATGTTGGCATATGGGCAAAAGTCCTTCATTGAAGTGAGAAATCCCACATGCCAGATAACTCAGAATTTTGATGTTGATTTAAATAAGAATGTTTGATGTTTTACATTTATACTATACTTAAACATCTCTTTCCTTTTCTATCTACTTCTCTTTTATAAAAAAAGAAATGTTTTCCCCCAAATCATGGGACCTCTGCTCAAGGGTTGCTATACAAAGTCTGGTGGTTTTTTAGTGTATGAAACAGATAAACATGGTTAGAGCCAATGTGGTTTTCAAACAGCAAATACCCAGGCTGGTAAGTGTTATTTCCAATAATATATTAGATAACTCTTGAGAGAGGAAACAAAGCAGAACAGCAATAATGTATCTTTGTTTCCACTTTCACTCTATTACATGAATGATACAATTAAAAAGAATCATCTGCCTTTCCTAATTAGATCATACCTATTGCATTTGAATTCCAGTTAAAAATTTAAACAGTTAAGGAATATTATATAAAATGTTTATAGAAATACGTTCATAAAGGCAAATTGGATGTTTTGAAAGAAAAACAAACTTTGAGATAGGTAATTGTTTTAGTCAGTTCATACTGCTACAACAAAGTATGATAGACTGGGTGACTAAACAGTAATTTATTTCTCACAGTTCTGTATGCTGAGATGTTCAAGATCAAGGCTCTGGCATATCTGGTTTCTGATACGTACAATCTTCCTGATTTGCAGACGGCTCTCTTCTAACTGTATCCTCACATGAGATAAGTGGTGGGGGTTGGAGGAGAGAAACAGAGACAGGTACAGCTCTGGTCATTGCCATTCACCAGGGCTCCAGCCTCATTATCTAATTACCTCCCCAAAGCCCCGCCTTCCAATACAATGACGTTGGGGTTAGGATTGCAGCATATGAATTTTGGGAAATACAAACATTCAGTCCATAGCAGATACTGTAGTAAAGGAAGGCTGAGACCAAATATAACTGACTGCAAATGCAGTTCAACCTCTAAAAGACTTCTACCTATAGTTTGCATAGCAAATATATTCTTATACTTAAAGATCTTAACAATCTATGTATTACATGTTATAATGATAAATTAGTATACATCAGGTTTTAAGTTAAAATAAAAATATTTATATTATGCACCTATTGCTTTTGATGATTTGCTGCTTTTGGTTTTAAATGAACTGGCCAGCACAATTTATATTGGCTCTATATGTTTTCATTTCATAACTAAGTGTATAAATAATGCCCTCATGTACACATAAGGTAACTTGTGAAATATAGCTAGAAACATATATTTTAGAAGATGTATTCCTATCATTTTTACTTTTCTCAACTACAAAACTCTCATAGGTATACCTTTTCAGACCTTCATCAAATGTGTACTGGAATTATTACAAAATCATTTTTTGACCATAGAAATATATTCTGTCCTTCTAATTAACTAAATATGCTATTTCCCTTTTCATTATCAATTCAAATAATAATAATAATTATTATTATAAACTGTTTTTATTTGGTCCATTTACCTAGAAATGTATTTTCAATTTTCTCAAATAGCATTAGTAGTCAACATTTTGAAATAGAGCAGGTCCTCCAATTAACATAGTTTAGATCATCATTATTTCATTATAACATCGATAAGATGCCTTAGGAACTTGACTCTCATTTATATCAATTAGCCTATGTGGTAAAATTGGTTTTGTTATACATCATTTCACAGGACCTATCGACACTGAATACTTACTATATAAGAAATTAAATTCAGTGATAGGCAACTGCTTTTCTCCTACAGTTATGTTAATCAGATACTGGATCTGTCAGCGATGGAAATGTTTCACCATGGTCAGGACTCAGACTGTAAGTCTGTCCTGCGAAGGGGTGCTGGGCAGCTGGGGGGAGTGCTGCAGAACCGTGCCCCTAATTCTGGGCTCAGCCGGCTCCCAGGATGGAAAGTTTTTGGGTTTTATTTGTTTGTTTTCTAATTCTCACAAAGGGGAATGATGAGTTAGCAGTGTCCCTACAGGAGGCAATGATTCCATTATTTCTTGGAGATTGGAAACCTATCTGGACTGCTGATAATTATAATCATCTTAGTGGTATCATTATTTGTCAGTGAAATGTGAGTCCTTGGGGTTCTCCATCCATTCACCTACTACAACATATTGCTCAAGAGGCCCTTGTATAACAGTATCTTTTAAAATTGTATTTCTCAGGGAAATGCAATTTTGAATTCTAGAGGAAAAATGCAATTGCTTACTTTTCATTGCATTTATTCTTCTAAGCTTTTATATTGAAGTACTCTTTCAGTTAGAATTTGGATTAATGGCTCGCAAACAGGACCACATCTCAGCATTTGCCCTCACACTGTTCAATTGCCTAGAGAGATACCTTCTGAGTATGGCTACATTTAACTATCAGATATTTGCAAGATCTAATTCTCAACTTCTTCCGAATTGGGAATAGATCAGGTAAGCAGATTACTTTTGCAATCTTTTTGACCTTCTCAAACCTATATCTTTTGTTTATTTGGGTTCTTATTTATTGTTGTACTGTGTACAATTTTGATCTTTACTTGAAACTTTTAGTTCCCAATTGCCTTTATTTTCAAGTCTCATACAAACAGAAAAATAACAATCACACTAGAGTAGCTAAATTCTGCAAGGGTCATAAGGCAGAATATATTTCTCTCAAAAGGAAAGTGGAATATGTGTGCAGAAGATGCTTTGCTGATGATTTGTTCTGCCAGGATCTGGTTTAAATTGGAGGTCCCTACGGAGGCCAGTGTCCTCCTTCCTCTTTTACCTCTCTGATTTTCATTTTCACTTTGTTAGTCCTTCAAAGTTCCTAAAATTTTTACTTTATGGCTCCTAATCTCTTGAAATACCAACTGCCCAGGTATATGATGAAAGGTTAAAATCCACACATCCACAGTGGCATGCAGAGCCACTGGGAAGATATTGTTTGTACATTGTGTATTTATCTTTGCTTCAGTAAGGTTTTTTTGTCAGAGCCCACATGGAATAACAGCACCTGCATCTCAATATTCTTCCCACATCAGCCCAGATCTAAGCAGAGAATATAACTGAGCGTGAAGCAAGTCTCTCAAATAATTAAGCCACTCACTGGTGCTAAAATCCTTGAAATTCAATTATCTTGTCACTGGGAGTATGAGGCCTATTATGAATCCAAAAATAAGTAACATCTTCTTTTATCTTGACTTTTTTAGACCTTTTTATTATTGTTGTATTTTTAAATGACTTTCTAATGTGGAGTACTATCTACTCCAAATCACACTTCAACTAATGATTTTGCAGGACACTTGGTTTTCTGGCTGTTTTGTTTGTTTGTTGGTTGGTTAAGGATTTTGTCGGCTTACCTTTCCATATACAAAGCATACAAAGAATTTGGGTTCTGGTTCTAGAAAAGTATCAATTAGAAAACAGTGAACAGATAGATCTTTTGTTTTCAACAATCCTATGCAACAGTGGTTCTGTTAAAGATGTTTGTTTTTACCACTTTCAGAGTTCTATATTCCCTAGACTGGAGGTTCAGTCTTCTTCAGAAGAGACAGTAAGTCTAAGAAACATACCAAATCCCTTTGTCCAGTAAGTGTTTACTGAGTATTCTACTCTGCATTTACTGTGAAAACACGGGAAAGCCAGTGGGGAGCACGCCCCGGGGTTGTTACCTTTAGGAGATGGCAGTCCAGTGAGAGATTTACACAGTAATCAGCACTTGCCATGTCTAATCACTGACTTGATGAAGTAAATGATTTCCATGGAGAGAAGAGTACTGATTAGTATAAAGTCAAGAAAGTCTTTCTAAGGAATTAGGAGGAGAAGAAATGTACAGCTATGGGGTGAGAGGGCCATTCTAGGCCAAGGGAAAAGTGTATGGAAAGGTTCTGTTATGAAAAGGACATGACCTCTTGTGAGGAAGAAAAAAATAAAATAAGATAATTCAAAAGTTACCCAAATAATAACTTCTTTCCTAATTCCAACACCAAGTTGGAAAAAATTAAATATTAAATAATTATGAGAGGAAAAGCCTTGCTAATTTTCATAAACTTTAAGTTATGGGATCAGATAGACATCCAATCATAAAGAGCCTTGCAAATTTTGATTTGTTCACATGCTGTATTAACTTGATTTAATAAACTTTTTATTTCAACAGACTTTGTTGCTTTGACTTCTCTAATTGTTAAAGTGCATTTCAACTCCCACATTTAGCAATCTGAAGTTATTATTCTTAACAGCTTGTCATACGATTCAGGCTATAACAAACTAAAAGCGAAATCAATTTTATTTAACATTTGCTCAAGAATTTACCATCAAAATAAGGTGGGAAATTTCTGTCTCCATATCCTGTCATGTTTATTTCCTTCTCGTTCAGTATCTTCTATTAAATATGCTCATCCGTCAACATTGCCTCCAGTTTTTACACGACATTTCTTCTAGTGACTCCTTACTTTGTTGGGTCTGCTGCTTATTTATGACTGTGTTCCATTAGCGCCTCACATCATCCTGGAGGGAAGGAATGTATCTAACTCTTTTGTTGCCCCTGCCACTTAGCACATTGCCTGGAACATGTTAGATGTTCAATGATACACACGTTTTTTCCAGAAATGTTAATGAGAACTCTTCCTTCTTCCTATTTTATTTTGGAAGGGGTATTTAAAGGAGGCTCCGTGAAGGCAGGCTTGTATTGTTTATTTTAGTTTCTGCATGATACCTACTTACACCACTGTCTGGCATAAGGTAGGTATTAAATAAATATTCACTGGATTAATGAATAATTTAATTAATCTAATGTTAAAAATATTATCTAAAACACTGTATATACATTCAGAAACTTAAATGTTGATAGTAATGCAATAAAATTATATCAAAAATTTTAAGGCAAAAGCTAAAATGGCATGCAATTTACTTTCAAATACTTTCCTATAATTTAGCAAACTCCATACACTGTGCCACTTTTCAGTATTGCTATACAAATCTTATATAGTGGAAGTTACTTTTGAGTCATTGAAATATACCTGAGTGAATAATATTTGAATTCAAGATTAGACTGCTATGAAATCCATAAGTGACTACATTTACTGATGATGTTGGCTATGGTCCAAATGCAAAATATCAGAGTGATTAAGTGTACTTAGCATTTAATCTGCTAATTATTGTTTAAAGAAAAAGTTCTTGACATTTCAAGAGTTATTTCCAATCATTGCTGTTACATTGTGCTACACTTCCTTTCCTTGCCATAAATAAATAAATAAATAAATAAATAAATAAATAAATAAATATCACAGAATGTTATGACAGCAGAAATTGAATAAATATTATCATTTAAATCGAATAACTTCTATAGCAGCCCATGCTGGCAAAACGGCAGCTCAAGAACCGTTGTGTCATGAGAATCACTATCGCACACAGGGGCTCTGTACCCCTGAAGGTGCTGCAGCCAGGACGGCCACCATGAGGGACTGACTGATTACTAAGGAGTTCTAGGCTCTCATCAACAAACCACTGAAAACTGACTTCTTAAAAACTTATACTCTTATATCTTAATTTTCTAGCTTTAGAAATTTAACACATAGCAATAAAAATACTGTTAAGGTGATATTAATCAATTGCAAATCCAATGAACTGTTTTTATTTTGTCAAGTAAAAAATACTATAAAAATAAGACAACTGGGACAATGTGAATACTGAGTAAATTTGTATGATAGTAAGAAAGTATCATTTTCTTTATATAAATGTGATAACATTCTCGCTATGTTTTCAAAATGGTTTATTTGTTTAGTAATTCACAGTGACATATTAACAAATAAAATCATATCATACTTGAGATCAGTTTTACAATGATCCAGTAACTAGTATGAATGAAACAAGATGGGTGTTAAGGCAAAAATCATTAAAATTAGGTGATGAGTCGATGAGGTTCATTATGGTATTCTTTCTTCTTTCTATGCATTTTACTTCTTTATAATAATAATTAAAAAAACACAAGTAATATCTTCCTATGTGTGAAAGAAAAGGCTGAGTAAGGAGAAAAGTATGTCCTTCACTGTAAAGAAAAACTAAATGAACCTACACAGAGCTTTCTCCTATTCTCAATCTATGTTGCATGCAGTAAGAAAACTACTACTTGGTGACAAATATTTTTATTTCTTCTGTAATTTCTTCTGCCAAACTGTATTTTCTGTTAATTGAAGGAAGCTACTTTCTCTTAAGATACTTAGTATCCTCTACAATATATAAAAGCAAAAACCATATACTTAGTATTAAAAATGAAATTTTAGTTTATTGAGTATTTAAGTAGATAAAGTAAAATAAAAAATTCCTGTCTTCTGTAACCATAGTATTCAAATTAAAACTCAGGAAGGATTTCATTTTAACAAACTACCCCAAACCAGAAAGTGGTAAACAGAATAGAAATCTCAAAAAGAAGTGTAGTTGGTCAAAGAAAAAAATGTTAGCAGAGTAAGAGAAAATTAAGTGGAGGACATGAAGAGATGATGACAAAATACAATTGGAGAAATGGAAAAAGAATATTTATTTAATTCCTACCATGTGTCAGGCATTGTTATAAGAAGTAGGCCTAAAGGAACAAATAAAACAAAATTGCTGTCATCATGAAACCTCTTCTTTTTAGCTTTATTGAGGTATAATTGACAAAAATGTAAGATATTTTAAAAATACATGAAGATTTAATATGTGTATGCATTATAAAAGTTTTCTACTATCATATTAACACATCCATCACCTCATATATTTACATATTGTCCCCTTTGGTGAGAATATTTAAGTTCTACTCTCTTAACAAGTTTCAGTTATATAATACAGTGCTATGAACCATGGTCACCAAGTTATACATTCTCAGACCTCATTCATCTTGAAAGTCTGAACTGAGAGTCCCCACCCTTTTACAACCTCTCCCTATTTCCCCCACCCCCGGTAACCATTTTTCTACTTTCAGTTTCTGTAAGTTTCACTTTTTAAAATACTGCATATATTAAGGAAAACAAAAAATAGAATTTATTTATAAAAAATTGTGTATTTATTCTTACATGTTTAAACTTCAATCACCTGCAAAGTATTCTCTATTTGATGCAATACACCTATCCAGACATTTTGCCCACTGCTCAAAAGTTTACAAACTCTTCAAATTTTGATCCCTTTTAGTGCTTCTGCCATTTTTTGTTTTATTTCTTCCACATCAGCAGAACATTTCCCTTTGAGGACTTCTTTCATCCAGGGAAACAAACAAACAAAAAGTTGCTTAGGGCAAGATCCAGTGAATAGGGAGGATGGGGAGTGCAGGTTATGCTGTTTTTTGATCAAAAACTGCTGATCACTCAGTGCGGTGTGGGCAGGTGTGCTCCTAAATCACCCATCATGAAATGAGCAAATATGTTGAAAAAGTCTTCAAAAAATTCATTGAATATTATGCTTGTTTGTTTGTTTTGTTGATTAGGTTCCTGTTAAAGGTGAGATCATATGGTATTTGTCTTTCACCTCCTGGCTTATTTCGCTTAGCATAATGCTCTCCAGTTCCATCCATGCTGTTGCGAAGGGCAGGAGCTCCTTCTTTCTTTCTGCTGCATAGAATTCCATTGTGTAAATGTACCATAGTTTCTTGTTCCATTCATTTACTGATGGGCACCTAGGTTGCTTCCAGCACTTGGCTATTGTAAATTGTGCTGGTGGGGGGGTGGGGAATGGGAAGGAGGTGGGGAGGGCTGGGGCGGTGGGCTGGAATGGGAGTAAAAGACAGAAAACTGTACAAGAACAACAATTAAAATTTTTTTTAAATTAAAATAAAAAAAAAAGAAAAAAGAAAATTCACTGAAGCCCAAAGCAGTCTCTCACAACAGTGCCAGCTGGTACACTGATACAGCCGGGTTCCTAGAACACCCACCTAGTGGAGGAAACCTGCACTACAAGTGTCCCGCCCTCCAGAAGATAATTCCGAGGTATTTTTTGGGTCCCCCCTGGTATGCGATACCATGCAGTATATGTCTTTTTCTGTCCGGCTTATTTTACTCAGCATAATACCCTCAAGTTCATCCACACTACTACAAATGACAAGATTTCCTTATTTTTTAGAGCTGAATATTTCTCTGTATGTGTGTGTATACACACATATGTAATCACATTTTCTGGGTTCATTCCACCATTGACGGACATATAGGTTGTTTCCACGCCCTGGCTTTTGTAAATAATGCTTCAGTGAACATGGGAGTGCCGATCTTTCTTTGAGATAATGCTTTCATTTCCTTTGATAAGTACTGATAAGTGCTATTGATAGATTATATAGTAGTTCTATTTTTAATTTCTTGAGGAACTTCCATACTGTTTTTAATAATGGCTGTATATCAGTTTACATTCCAATCAACAGTGTACAATAGTTCCATTTTCACCATGTTCTCACTGGCATTTGTTATTTTTTGTCTTTTAATAACAGCCATCCTAATAGGGATAAGGTGATATGTCCTATAGTGATTTGGGTTTGCGATTCTTTGATGATTAGTGATGTTTAGCAACTTTTCATGTACCTGTTGGCCATGTATATGTCTTCCCTGGACAATATCAATTCAGGTCCTTTACTATTTTGCAATTGGGTTATATATTTACTATTAAGCATATTAGTTCCTTGTGTATTTTAAATATTAATCCCTCATTGTTTATGTGGTTCAAAACTATTTTCTTCCCGGTTATATTTTGCTTGCTTGTTTGTTTGGTTGATTAAGTTCCACTTATAGGTGAGATCATATGGTATTTGACTTTCACTGCCTGGCTTATTTCACTTAGCATAATGCTCTCCAGATCCATCCATGAGGTCATGAAGGGTAGGAGCTCCTTTTTTCTTTCTGCTGAGTAGCACTCCATTGTGTAAATGTTTTTGATCCACTCATTTAGTGATGGGCACTTAGGTTGTTTCCAACACTTGGCTATTGTAAATTGTGCTGCTACAAACATTGGGGTGCACTAGTGGAACCTAATCAACAAAACAAACAAGCATGTAAAATATAACCAGAGACACTGAAACAAAGAACAAACTGACAGTAACCAGAGGGAGGTAGGAGTGGATAACAGGGGGTGAAGGAGGAAGGGTCATCAAGTAATATGTGTGAAGGACCCATGGACAAAGTTAAAGGGGTTAGGTTTGAGGGTGGGAGGTGGGGATGGCTGAGATGGGGGGGAGTGGTGAGGGGAAAATGGAGACAACTGTATTTGAACAAGAATAAAAAAAGAGAGAGGAAAAAATAAACTATTCCATTTCATAAAGTTGTCTTTATTTTTATTAATGATTTCCTTTGCTGAGGATAATTTGATATTATCATACCTGTTTATTTTTCCTTTTTTCTTTTTTTGGCTTTGATTTTGGTGTCAAATCAAAAAAAAAATATTACCAAAACCAGTGTCAAGGAGCTATTTCCTTCCATGATTTCTAGAGTTCCAGGTATTACATTCAAGTCTTTGATCTATTTGTAGTTAATTTATGAATGGTGTAAGATAAGAGTCCATTTTTATTCTCATGTGGCTAGCCAGATTTCCCACAATTTATTAAAGAGACGATTCTTAACCCATTGTATGAGGTCTGTCCAGAAGGTATCCAGCCATGTAATATGAAAGATAGAGAAATTTATTGCAGAAGATACAAGGTACAAGAAACATTGTACATGGGACAATGACTCCTCAGTCCCCTTCAAAGTAGGCACCTTGGGACCTCACACAGTTCTCCCAATTGCCACCAGCTGCCCCATCGAATTTTTCTGAACTTCATTGATGGTTTGAAATCTTCTCCCTCAAAGGTGATTTTAATTTTTAGAAAAGCCAGAAGTCACAACGCACCAAATTTGAGTTGTAGGGGGTCTGCATTAACTGGATGATTGACATTTTGCCAAAACACTGCCCCAAATGTGACACGCATGTGAACAGTGTTGTGATGAAGCTGCCAATCATCAGTTGCCCATAGCTGCAGCCTTCTGAATCATCCCAATAGTTTCCACAGAGGAATGTTCAAGACAAAACTTGATACAGATTCATTGCTCTCCTTGCTCAGTCTTCTTACATGCAATACCCATACAGTATACATGCTCATTTAATGGCATCTATCATACCCACTGACTAGTACAGTGAAGTCATCATTATTCACACAGGCTCATTCCCATCCACTCCCCTTGGCTGCCAGGTTACATAGATGTCACTCAAACCATTCCAGTTACGATTGGACTTTTTATAGCCAGAGCTTATATATCTTGGTCTTTGTCAAAAATCAATTTATGATATGTATGTGGGTAAATATCTGGGCTCTCCATTGTGTTCCATTGATCTGTGTGTCTGTTTTTATGCCAATACAGCCCTATTTTGATTAATGTAGATTTGTATTATAGTTTAAAATCAAGAAGTATGAAGCCTCCCAGCTTTTTTGTTTATTTCTCAAGATTGCTTACCTATTAAATGTCACATAAATAATAGATGTAGAGATGAGAATCAATATTGTATCCCCAATACCAATGTCATTCTCTTTTCTCTTTTGAGGTTTATTTTTTGTGAAGTTGCTTCATTTGTCAATCTGTTATGTGCTAACATGTGCACATGGCTTGTCTTTCTTCTTTGTGAGCCATGGGTGAGGGAGGCAAGAGAAGCAAAGCTGAAAAGTAAACCCAGCCATAGAGGACCACACAAGCAGAAACATTTGTCAATAATGGTGGTTCTACTTGGTGCTTCATCATCAGTGGAAGCATTCCTATTCAGCTACAAATCCATGGCCCATGCACTACACCCTTCTGATTGCTTGTCCATAAGACAAGTGACCTTCTAGCTTTAGATTTTGTGAATCTACTATTTCTCACAGCCCCCTGTGTGTGCAGATCTTTTTAGGTAATTTCAGTATGTGTTTGGCCTATATGGTTTTGCAAAGTAGAGAGATAAGTCATAAAGTGGTGATAATGATCAGCCCAGCATATACAGGATAATCTGCATTGAGATTCCCTCTGAAGGCAGACCTCCTGATGGCAAGCATATAATAGTATATGAAGTGAGGAAAAAGGTAGTTCTTTGTGGTAATAGTCTATACTTTATCCTGGCCTGGCTGATACCATGATAGCATGTGAAATCAGTGAAGTACATCAAATAACCTCTTTGCTTCTCTTTGAGATATAACTGGTATATCTCTGTAGTGTCTACAGAAATTGGTCAATTTATTGGAGAGAAAGATGATAATGAAAAAGAAAAAGGGGAGAAGGACAAAATGATTTTTGAAACTGCAGAACTTGACTACACTTTCAAGTCAACTAAATAGCTTTAAAAACCTTAATGCCCTGACACTACCCCAGGTCAATCATACAAGAGTTTCTGCCCTGGCTGGTGTAGTTCAGTGGATTGAGCACAGGCTGCAAGCCAAAGGGTCACTGATTGGATTCCCAGGCAGGGCACATGCCTGGGTTGCAGGCCAGGTCCCCAGTGTGGATCCCCAGAGGCAACCACACATTGATATTTCTCTCCCTCTCTTTCTCCCTCTCCCTTTCTCTAAAAATAAATAAATAAAAGAAAAGAAAAATAAAATATTTTTAAAAAGTTTCTTACTGTGGAACTCTGACATCTTTTTGTGCAGTCAAGTCTGAGAAAAAATGAGATAGAGCAAATAGATTTATTCATTAATTGGCATTTTTACTTCTTAGTAAGCTTTAAGTAGTGTGCATGGGTCAACTAAAATACCATCCTTGTTACTTGTTCTCTTACCACCACTTAGAGTCTATATGAACTTAACCAATTTATCGCTCCATTATGAGCATCAGCTTCCTCATCCAGAAGCTTGAGGTGGTGCCATATTTCCGCAGGATAGCTTTGAGCATCAAATGAGTTAATGCCCACATAGTGCATATCACCTTATCCAGAATGTATTAATCACCAATAAATAGAAACTACTGAATTAACTTCTATGCATGTATAATTGTTCAGCTTGTACCTTAGGAATATTGAGAAAATAGTCACTCAGATAATTTTTTTATATTTGGTGTTAAGCTAATGAATCCATATTGAGAAGTACTACTGTTATGAAAAATTTTTCCAGGCATTGAAATCAGAAAGTCCTAGATTTAAACTGGCCCACACATTTACTAGCTTTGTGTCCTTGAAACAGTTACTTAGTTTTTCTGAGTTTTAGTTAGTTCATTTATATACTGGAGATAATAAGACCCTAGGGGTTGTTGTAAGAAATAAATGTATGACAGATGTACATAACATGTAGCAAGTTCTCATGACATGATAACTATTATTATTTTATAACTATTACGGCATACTTTCAGAATTTTGGGCATCATCTAATTAAGTTTGTGTTAAAATACTGAAAGATTTGGCAAAAGCATAATAGGAGTACAAGAAAAGGACAATAATATAAGTTGTGGCTTTGTCTTTATTTTTTAACATTCAACATTTTGCTTTTCCTATAATTTTAGTGTTTGAATTATGGGAGTAACAAAAAAGACAAAAGTACCTAACACTATTATAAATATTGAGGCATACAGATCATTAAAGAGATTACCTACCCCATAGTAACAGTGAATGCAGAGTCTTGAATACTGAATTTATGGAACTGACATGTATATAGATAAGAAAATATTCTTAGTAGATATAGATATTCTTAATTTTTATAACTTACTTAGACATTTCCCTTTCTGAACACTAAAGTTTTATTTCTTTCATTGAAGCACAATATAGTTATTTTGAACATAAAAGTGTTGCTTGCAAGCTATTAAGAGCTTCTCTGATTTTAAATTATGGTTCATTTCTTCTTATGTATTATAATTTATTATATTAAGAATGACTTACAATATTTTTTGCCTTTAGAAAAAGATTTGCTGAATTTGCTAAATATTTATTGCACAACGTATTATTTCCAAATTTGCAAATCAAATATGATAGTAAGTTCTCATTGTTTGAAATGTAGTTGCATCTTGATTTGTCACAAGATTGAGTAAAATGTTTCTTCGTATAGAGTGCTGGGAGTTAAGAGTTATATTGTTTTGAAAGGTTCTATTTATTGTACTTTAAAAATATTTTATTCTTTTAATTTTTTCCATTACACTGGATATACAATATTAGTTTTGGGTATACAATATAACAATTAGATATTTATATACCTTACAAAGTGATCACCCTGGTAAGTCTAGGACCCATCTGAAACCATACATAATTATTACGATATTACTGACTATGCTCCCTGTGCTGTGCTTTGCATTCCTGAGACTACTTTAATAACTGACAATTTGTACTTTTCAATTCCTTTCACCTTTTTTACCTATCCCTCCTTCCATCTGGCAACCATTAATTTGTTCCCATTTCAGTTTTCTTTGTTTGTTCCTTTTGTTTTTTATATTTCATATATAAGTAAAGTCATCCAATATTTGTCTTTCTTTCTGACTTATTTCATTTAGTATAATACTTTCAACATCCATACATGTTGTCACAAATGGCAAGATTTCATTTCTCTTTATGTATGACTAATATTTCATTATATATACCTTATAGCCACCCCAAAATTTGTACTTTTAAATGTTGCCAATCTGATTAATGAAAGTAAAGGGAAAACTTCTGTTAGGATAGTCTCAACTTTGACTTCTCCAGTCTAATATTACAGAAATTCAAACTATTTACAGATATCAAATGCCTAAAATTTAATTTGATATTTCATAAGTGAAATATCTGAAAGCAACATAGGCCCATGCTACATTCTATCTACCCTCCACATGGACAGTATTTCATTTCCTGTATATGGCTTCTTCTTTGAGTTTTGTAATATTGTTTTCCCTTTGTGAACGCTGTACTCTATGTTAAACATTCTATCTAGAAATTCATTCTCTGTTCCATAGAAAATTGTTAAGGCTATTCTGGGAAGGCCACTGCTTGTGTTTTTGAGGTGTTTTTTGAATCATAAACAGCATATTATCCTGCATCTTTTTTTGAGTTTTCTTTTTTTAATTGTTGTTCAAGTACTGTTGTCTCCATTTCCCCCCACCCCAACCACCTCCCACCTCCCATCCTCTATCCTACCCCCCTTTTGGCTTTGTCCATGTGTCCTTTATACATGTTCCCAACAACCCTTCCCTCTTTTCCTCCCATTATCCCCTCCCACCTCCCCTCTGGTTACTGTCAGTTTCTTCTTAATTTCAATGAGTTAATGGGAAAATCAGGACTTTTCCTGCTGGTCATCTATACCTTTGTCTAAATTTGTAAATTACATTTATAAAATATAATAGTTAACTTTTAATACTTAATTACTAGATATTTTTAAATTATATTTATGATTTCATTTAAATCCTTAACATCAGTCTACCAAATAGCTTATATATTTAAAAATGAACTATATTTTTTTGACGATCAGAAAAGTTAACATACCCATCTAGGGTCACATAGCTATTAAGAGTCAGAACTGAGATTCTAGCAGAACTGTTTCATACTTGGGCATGAAGGATTAACGACTATACCATTAAACAGTTTTGAAAATCCACATTTGCTGGTTGGGGGAAGTTAATCTATTTACAATAGCAATTAACTTCAAGCTAGGTGAAGGTTTACCTGTTTTTAAAAATCACATTGTCAATGACAGTAAAGTCCTCAGGGATGAAAAGTCAGTAAAGCCCTAATCTTGCATGTTTGATTGAGGGGCAAAATTATAGGAAGTAAAAGTCAAACTAAGAAAAACTCAAAAGAATTTTCCAATACAAAACTATATAACGCAGCACTGGGTGAAACTCAAAACATGGAACACTTTCTTCTCTCCATGCTATGCTATGTTAACCAAATACAATATGTATCTATATTAGGCTTCATATTTATAGACATATCATTTAAAAACCATAGTGCAAATATTGTAAGAGAAAAATTATAAACCTTAGGAATAATTTTACTAGGAAATAAATGGCATCTCTATTACAATAATATTGCAATAAAATAAACGCACATCTGAATCATCCTCCATGACTGATTCTGCTACTCTTCAATGGAGCTGAAATCAGACGGGCTGTTTTAATCTTTCACATGGCTGTCTTCCCAAGCATGTCAAGTATTCTCAAATTTTAGATTCATCAGTCCAAATCTCTTCTGCAATAGTTGTTCATTTTAGGCCTTATAAGCTTACAGAGATATGCCTGTCACAAAATATGAATGGATATTACTTTTATTTTATTTCTCTTTTTCTTTCATTGCAGCTGTTATTTCTGAAAACTTGATGCATTCTGGGTATCTATTGCACTGACTCACTTCCTACAAAAGCTGCTTTCATGCATGAAAAAGCAAAAAGCTTTGTTTAAAATATAAATGGAATAAACTTACAGTAAATGCTAAATGCTTTCTTTATAGATAAAGTATATACACCTGTCTTGAATCTAAAAAAAAATCCTAACCTTCTCTTTTTGTCTTTAAACAATACAAATTACCCATGAAACATGACTGGCAGAAGGAAAATGCGATCTCACTTCTATAGAATGAAATTTAAAAAAGAATAATTTATAGTGGTTTTCATACCCATCTAAGTCACCATAGCCACCTCTTTCAGGCATTTAATTTAAATTTTCATTGTCATTGTTTTTAAGCCTCTTTATGTGGAAAATGATAACCTTGCAAACCCTGTTATAAGAGATAGATTACTCATGTTTATGAAAGATAATACAGAGACTATTCATTCTCAAGTATAACTGAAATTCTGTGTTACCTAAACATTTAATACCATAACATTTATGTGGTTGAGAATCAAATAAATTTGAATTTTCTTAATATCAACAAATACTTTGGAAAATCTACTCAGTATAAGGAATGTCAGCATAATGATTTACACACTGGGTATGACAAAAGTAGGATTAAGTTGTGAGTGTGTGGGACACAGTTTATCTTGTGTTATTATTTATTAATTATTGTTTTATTTTCCATACAAAGAACTATATACTTACTTTTTTCCCACCCAGTGTTAGTATACACAAATTTATTTTATATAAGCATTGTTTTAGAAAAGCACACGCTTTCCTTGAAGTGATACCTACCCCATTTTATCCTAGGTAAGCAGAAGACACGGATTTCCCCTTCATGACCGAATAGCTGCTGGGCATATTTCCATGAGGTTATGGCTTGGTTAATGAGTAAAACATTTTATGAGAAGACACAGGTTTGAAGTCAATATAAAATAAATAGAAGTACTTATATTTTGTTCTCATTAGAATACAAACGGAACATTATTAGCCATATCATTGAGTCATGCCTCCATTATTTTTAGTCATCCGTTCGCTTTGAGTTTTTACAGTTGTATGTACTCATTCTCCAGGATTTCACAATTATCAGTTTAGCTTCTTTCCTTTTTTCACAACAGCACCGATCTATGATTTTACGATTCTGGAGGTCAGGAGTCTGAAACGCGCCTTGTGGGGCTGAAATCAAGGCATCTGCAGGGCTGCAATCCCTCCTGGAGGCCCCAGGGGAGACGGCACTCTTTGTCTTTCCAGAGCCCGAGTCCCTGCACGCTCTGACATCCTCTGTCTTCAAAGCCAGCCCAGCCAGTGTGTCCTTTAATGAGGCACAGTCGCTTTCTTGACTCATTTTGCCGCTGTCATACAATCTCAGCTGCTCACGGAGAAAAGTATGATTGTTTTCAACTCCCCACCCCATAGGCCCCATAATCAGTACCCAAACTGGGCAATATTAGGTATTGTGAAATTCACCTGCAGTTCCTTTTAGAAAGCAATTTTATATAGTTCATTCTTTGAAGCAAATGGAACTTCAAATGGATATTGGTGACATTTTAGTGTTTGTTATTTACCAGTATTAGGAAACTCATTTATCAAAAGTTTGTGTATCCTACATATAAAAATGGAATATGTCAATAAATATAAATATATATACATTTACATATAATATGTACATTATAAAATTAATTATAAAATGCTTATAATATTATCAAATATTCTGTAAATATGTAATTGATTCTCTATTGTTTCTAAACTATTGTATAAGTCTTCAAGCTTTAGAGTGGGATTGGGGACAAAAAGGTAATTCAAAATGGTAATCTTAATTACATTTTTGAGTAGAAATGTTCAATTCTATAGTACCTACACAAAAGATAAGGAGAAAGGAATCTAAGCATACCACAGAAAATCATTAAATCACAGAGGAAAATAAGAAAAAATAAGCAGAAAAAACTATAAAACCCCAAAATACCATTAACAAATGGAAATAAGTATGTATGTATCTATCCATAATAATTTTCAATGTAAATGGACTAAATTCTTAAATCAAAAGACATAGAATAGCTGAATTGTGTTTTTAAACACTCACTAAGAAGAGAGAAGATTCGAAAATCATAAACAAAAGAGAAGACTTACAATAGACACCAGAGATATAAAAGAGACCATAACAGACTACTATGAACACTCATATACCAACAAATTAGAAAACTAAAATGGATAAATTTCTAGAAACATGCAACCTACCAAAATCATGAAGTAATAGAAAATATAAACAGACTAATGACTAGCAAAGAGCTTGAATCAGTATTCAAAAAAGACTCCCAACAAACAAAAGTTCAAGACCAGATGGCTTTCCTGTGATTTCTATTGAACATTTAAAGAATAATTAATACCAAATTGTTCTCAAATCTTCGAAGAAATAGAAGAAGAGAGAACACATTCAAACTTATTTTACAAGGCCAGCATTAGTCTGGTGCCTGAACCAGACAAGGACACCATAAGAAAAGAAAATTACAGGCCAATATTCCTGATGAAAAATAGGTGCAAAAGTCCTCAACCAAACATTAACATATTCAACAAGATGTTAACAGAATTAAACACCATGATCAGGTGGTATTTTTTTCAAGATCAAAGAACGGTTTGACATCCGCAAGTCAATCAGTGTGATACATGTTGTTAACAAAATGAAAGACTAAAATTATGTGATTGTCTCAATAGATTTAGAAAGAGCATTTGGCAAAATTCAACATCCATTTATGATAGAACTCTCACCAATCTGGGTATGGAGGGAAGGTACCTCAACATAATACTCTTATAATTAACTTCTTAGCCTGGTCCTCAGTTTTCTCTTTCTCCAAACTACTGGAAATAAAGCTCTTTCTGTATTCAGCCAAGGAGTACACTTTGCTTTTGCAACTTGTATTTTAACTGATTAATTAGTCCCAGCTTCCTAAAAAGTATCTTTTTCAAAATATCAATTTGTGTTTAACAGTAACCTCCCAATTTTATTTTTCTCATAGTTAAAATTTTCTCCATATTTCTTAAAGTTCAGATCTATTTCATCAGCAAAATTATTCCCTTCTACCAGAATACCACTGAAGTCAACACCTGTGAAAGTTTAACAAATGGACAGCTACCTTGTGGAATCCATTTGGCTTTCCCCTATGTCCTACACCAAGGATGGCAGTCCTCGCTTTAGATGGGTGGCAGATGATCCAGCTCCGAAGTTCCATTGCCACGGCTACTTTCTTGGACCACTCCTGGCCCTCACTTTTACAGATTAGGTTCTTTGGACACACATACTAAGCTGGAGATTACCATGTAGCAGATTTCTTGAGGAATGCTCCCGGAATCAGCAAAAACTAGTCAAAAAGAAGCTGAGAAAGAAGCAAACTGGTTAGAGGAAAGGTAGAAATTTAATGCATTCTCTATAAAAGCCATAGCCTGTGCTTAGGTGAGTTCTGAAAATGATGTGATCCTTTGAATCTTTTCCAAGTGAGCATGAGGAAGCCAGGCCTTTAAATCCCTAAATGCATGTGTGGTTGAATGTACTCATCTCCAGAAAGGCCTCTGAAGGGGGCTGGCAACTAGGAGCTGTCTGCAGCCCCTCCCCCCCCCCACCCAGAAGCTGTGGTACTAAATTCTCATTTCTGAGGAGAAATTTGGGAGGCACATCACAGCCTCTACTACAGTATTATATCAGAAACTGTTAAAAAAAACAACAAACACAATCAGAAGTACATGTATAATTGAAATAACAATACTGTAGGTTTAACTGATATCAATAGATGACTGCACCTAACAATCGCAGAACAAACTTTTTTTAATTGATTTCAGAACATTTATCAATTTCATTTAACTGTATTGTTTAAATACTGGGCAATGAGGCACATTTCTACAAACTCAAGGACTGAAATTATTGAATATGTTCTCTGATTACAGTGAAATTAGCTGGAAATTAGAAACAAAACTCTGGCCATTTACACATTTGCTAGGCTAATATACATCTAAATGATCCAAGGCTCAAAGAATTGGTTAGATAAAAGTAGAAATTGACCATACTTTGTACTGAATGTAGTGAAAGTATGATCTAGCCCAACCAGCACGATGCTGTTAAAAATCATTTTTATTCTATTGTTGTTCAATTACAGTTGTCCCCATTTTTCCTCCATTATTCTCCCCTGCCCTACCCACCCTCACCTCCCACCTTCAATACCCCCCCACCCATTGTCTTCCTCCATGTGTCCTTTGTATATGTTCTCTGACCACCATTCTTATGGGGAAATGTTCCATCTTAAATGTTAATATTAGAAAACTAGTCTGGCAAAAGACCTAACTCAAGAAGTTAAAAAAGAACAAACTAAACTTATTTTTAGAAATGATAACATTATGGTTATGTTAAAAGGAGCCATTGTTTTTTAGTAATATGTACAGAAATATTTGCAAATAAAAAATATGATTCCTTGAATTTACTTTAAAATAACTCAAGGGATGGGGAGAGTAGTTTTATTAGAAATACGCATAGGGAGGGCTATCAAGATGGCGGCATGGTAAGAGGACGTACATCTCTGCCTCCCACACATAGGTCTTAAACCGGGACATTTTTCAAAGCAGCACAGCAAAGAGACACCAGAAACACAGCATTTTTGAAAACAGATTATCGAAAATTGCAGTGGACGTTGAAAAACCGGACGGTAAGGAGAGTACTCCGGCGGTGCGGAGACC
>PVKU01012172.1:24900-37640 GCA_004027475.1 Anoura caudifer | reverse complement strand
GGTGTCTGAGGGACCGGGCCCCGCTGGGCAGGCCCGGGCTGGGCCTTCAGAGGGGTGGGGCGCTTCGGGTGCTGCTTCAGCGGTTGAGGTTGTGGAGAACCTACACTTTTCAGCTCAAGCGAACACGTCGGGGGGGGGCGTGCGTTGGAGACAGTGTTCTGTGTATCGTTTTACCCTCGGGGGTTTCCAGACACGTGGGGAACTGGGGGCTGGTGCACTGAGCCGTGTGCTCATTTCGTTCTGCTTCCGACGTTTCCAACGGGTGTTTCACGAAGACGGTTACGTCTATTTTTTCTGGAGGGTGTTTCTTCTGCCCCCCCCCCCCCGCCAGAGTATTTAAAAATAAAACCCAAGCATATGCCATCGAAAGAGAATATTTGTAATATTCTGTGTCTTCCGTCAAAATTGCTCCAGAATTCGGTGTCTTTCTGATAACGTCTGTCCTGAGGATCTTTAAAGCTGTCCGCCTGCCTTCCTGCGGCTGTGAGGGCGTGGCCGGGTGACTCTCTGTGTTCTGTGCACACCGGTTGTGGGGGCAGAGAAATTCAAGTGGGGAGCCCCGAGTGAGGTTTGCCACGAAACGTGTGCACGCCGACCGTGAGACCGGGCCGTCCACCGCAGCAGGCAGCGTGGCTGTCGGCCAGCTTTACGTGGTTTAAAAAGACTGGGTTTCCTCGAAGCATGCTTTGCTTAGGGGGCCCCACCGGGGCGTGGTGGCACTTGTGGGGCGTGGCCGTGTGGAGAGAGGGGGTTCTGTTTCTGCCGTTTTCTGTTTGCTGCGTTGAAGGTCGGTCCCGTGTCAGCCTGACCTGGCAGGAGCCGTGGCTCTGCGCGGACACTGTCCAGGGCCCTAGGAAGAGACCCGCGCCCTGAGTGCCATTCACAAAGTTAAACTTTTCAAAGACAAATTTAAATGTTTGATATAATGAAGTGAGCGCCACTTAAAAGTGGTTATGAGTAGTACCTAATGTCAAGCTTTGGGGTGGGGGCAGCTCATCGTAACATTAGCCGGCTCCCACTAATAACAAAAATACTGGAATTTAAGGAATTCTCTCCCCTACTCTGGAATCTGAGTGCTTTCTAGTGTCTCATTGGCGTGAACGCGTCCTGGCTGTCCCTTCCTTGCACGGGCAGGAATTATTGGTAGAAATGTTCAAGGTCTGAGAAGCTTCAAGTCTGAGCAAATGGCCTGCAAATTAACCCTCGTTAAGTTGTTGATTCTGGAGTTTCTGAGTTTTGTGAACTTCAATTACTTAAGTTAAATCCTTGGGGGACGGCCTCAGAACGGCAGAACACGTATTTCGGGCTTTCCTTTGGCTGCTGGTCCACGGCAGCGGCTCTGGAAGCCCTTCCAATGCTTCTTTCCGCGTCTTCCTTCGGTGGGGTCACAGGTGGTTGGTTCCCTGTTCGTTCTTACGCTGTGAGATTTTATCCCATTTCTAGCTGATCTTTCCCTGTTCGTTCTTACGCTGTGAGATTTTATCCCATTTCTAGCTGATCTTTTGTGCAGGGTTTATCTTCATCTTCCTTCCTCTCATGGCCGTAATAGCTAATTTATTTTTAAAGATTTTATTTATTTTGCCCTGGCTGGTGTAGCTCCGTGGATTGAGCACAGGCCTGTGAACCAAAGGATCATGGTTCGATTCCCAGTCAGGACATATGCCTGGGTTGCAGGCCAGGTCCCCAGCGTGGGGCACAGGAGAGGCAACCACACACTGATATTTCTGTCTCTCACTTCTTCCCTTCTCTTAAAGATTTTATTTATTTTTAGAGAGAGGGGAAGGGAGGGAGAGAGAGAGGGACAGAAATATCAGCGTGTGGCTGCCTCTCCTGTGCCCCACACTGGGGACCTGGCCTAGCAACTCAGGCATGTGCCCTGACTGGGAATCGAACTGGCGACCCTGAGGTTTGTAGGCTGACACTCAACCCACTGCGCTACACCAACCAGGGCCACAATAGCTAACATTTATTGAACGTTGACCCATGGCAGGGCCCTCAGCTGAACACTAATTATGTTCTTCCTCATTCCTTGTCCGATCGGCAGCAACCCTGGTGGGTGGGCACTGTTTGCATCTCCATTGGAGGAACCTGGGCTTCCCAGGGGCTCAGGGAACTTGCTGCAGGTCATCCAGCTAGTTAGTGACTAGTTAGTGACGAGTTAATGGCAGAGTCAGGCTCTGAACCAGCTGCGCCAGCCTGCTTCC
The DNA here is from genome assembly GCA_004027475.1 of Anoura caudifer. Lineage (NCBI taxonomy): Eukaryota > Metazoa > Chordata > Mammalia > Chiroptera > Phyllostomidae > Anoura > Anoura caudifer. The sequence continues at coordinate 35,436 of PVKU01012172.1, read as the reverse complement.
CCGTGTGCTCCAAGTAGAAAGACCGCCGCTCGGCCGGTGGTCCCCGGTTGAGCATTTTCAGCCAACGATCAGGGAGATTCGGGCCTCAGAGGGGCCAGCAGTCCGGGTTCACTGGACGTGATGTCTTTGGTTGGTGTATGGACTTGTCCCTTGTTCACGGAACGCCCGTGGTGTGGCGGACACGTGGTTTGGCCGAGGTGCACGGTGAGTCTGCCCCCCGGGGACTCAGAGCAGTGACATGTGCTCTGAACAGGGTGACGGGGGAGGGGGCAGCACAGCAGAGGGGCCCGTACTCAGGCCTGAGGGTCAGGGATGACGTCCAGAAGGAAGGGGGGATAGGCGCACGCTGGGTGGGCGGTTCAGGCAGCTGAGGGTGGAGAGAGGCGTCCTGGACGGAGGGAACGGAGCGCCCCCTGGAAGCCAGGGGTCTCGCACGGAGCGCTCGCACCGAGCGCTCACTCCCGCCGCGGCTGCTGAAACTCAGGTGGAAGTTGGGCCTGGTTAGACAGGTCTCTTCTTGCCACCTGTTTCCAATGACATCCGCATGGACTTCGCCCTGCCTTCCCCAGGCAGGAAGGAAGTCGAGGTCGGTGGTTAAGGGCCTGGAGTCACACCTGTTGCCAGGCGGCCCAGCAGCTCGCAACAGTGTGAGCCCCCAGCTCCTTTCCCGGGCGGAGCAGCCATGGCAGCATCCCCTCGGGGAATGCTGGCTTTGGGGATGGCCTGGGCAGCGTTCGGAGCCCGGGGTCTCCCACTCGGGGGACGCCCTCCAGGTCCGGCGCAGGCAGCCAGGCACCCCGCTTCCTTCCCCCTGTAGCCACCGCCCTCACGGAGGGCTGGCGCTCAGGGCTCCTGTCTAGCGGCCCGGAGTGCACGCACCTGACCAGAGCCAGAGCCCCTCAGTCGTGTTCAGGTCCAACCCATCAGAAATGCTCAGGTGCTCAGGGGTCACGGAAGTGTGTCCGTCGGGATGTGAAAGGTGACCCGTGTCTTGGCCGCGTGGAGTTTCAGAGCCATCAGCACGCCCGTGTGCCTGGCGTGTTGCCAAGGCCGAGGTAAGGGTGCCGTGTTCCCAGGCGTGTTTGCCTGGACACCCCTGCGGCCGCCGGTGGGGCGGCTGGGCCGGGCTGGCGGGGGCCGCCCGCCGAGAGGCACGCTGGCCCTCGAGCCCTGTTTCTGCATTTCTTAGACCCCGATTCCAGCCTCCCACCAGCTAATGCGTCTTCACCCACTTTCTGCGGTCCCCGGACTTTGAAAAATGCACTTTGATTTATGTCTTCTTTTAAAATGGAACTTTTCATCTTCCTGTCGTTGCTGGTTTACGTGCAGTTGTAAGAAAGAGCACCAGGGACCCTGCGTGCCCTCCACCCAGGTCCCCTATCTTTCAAAGCCACAATACCATGTCACAACCGGAGTGTGACATCGGCCCTGTGAGTGACAGCAGCGTCCGTCACCACGGGCCCCTAGGCCTCTTGCGGCCACGTGTCTGCGCCCATTGCTGCTCCCGCCCCTGGTAGCTACCGATCTGTCCTTCTTTCCTTCCTTCCAATCCTCACCCAAGGATTTGTCTGCTGATTTTGGAGAGGGAGGGGGAAGCATCATGTACACACCACGGCCAGGAATCGAACCCGCAACCTTCTGGTGTAGGGATGGTGCTCCAACCAAGTGAGCCACCTGGCCAAGGCTGTTCCCCATGCCTGTGATTCGGTTACTTCGAAACGCTCTGTAAGCATCGTCACGTGGCACAGGCCGCAGTCTCCCGCCTGTGCTGGGCTTGGGGGTCGTTTCCAGGTGGGGGCTGTTAGCAGTGACACCCGACAGAAACATCTGGTTGCAGACATCTGCGCGAGCAGAAGTCTTCCTCTCCCCGATCAGCACGGAGGAGCGGAGCGGCGTTAAGCTGCCTGTTCAATTTCCTACGAAGCTGCCCGAGGCTGCGGGCTACGCATTCCTCACCAGCAGTGCCGGAGGGATCCGGTCTGCAACGCAGTGGAAGCGTTTTTATTTCTGGGCCTTTTTTTTTTTTTTTTTAAAGGACTCATGGTTGAAAGAAAACTATGTCAGGAGGAAGCAAGGTCCCCGGTGACCGCCTCCCACCCACGCCGCCGCTGCGTGCCTGGGGGCAGGAATGAGGCGTCCCCCTCTCCCTCCAGGGTGGTGGCCCTGGAGCGTGTGGAAGGTCCCTTCTTGGTCTCCCTGTTGTTTGCTCTGTTTCATTCTGGAATTTGGATTACCTCATGTTTGCCAGCCCGGCTTTCTTCCACGCCCCTCCTAAAATGGGCCAGAGAGGCAGGACGGCCTGCCTTGTTCCAGTGAGCAGGCTGGGAAGGCGCCGGCGAGTTCCACCCGGTGGGTTGGTTTGCCTGCTTGCTTCTCTGCAAACGGCCGCCACGGCGCACTCACCGTCTTCTGAAAAGTTAACCTGGCATCTTTGGGACATGTTTTCTTTTGCTTGGTTATTTATTTATCACTTTGGAGTGTCTTCCTCAGGCTGGATCGGAATGCCTGCGAGATAACTTTGAAAACGTGGGGAAGTGTAAGGCTGTTGTTATTTTGGGTAGTTGCGTATTTAAGATACGTTGGCAGCAGGGCTGTCTTTCATTAACTTCAAAATATAAACTCTACTACTACCTGCTCGTTTAAAAAAAATAAAAGTTTTGCAAGCGCCCAGGCGGCCCCCTTAGCGATGAGTTACTGAGATCTCGGGGGTTCGCCGACTTGGAACGCAGCTCCCTGCTGCTCCGGGCGCAGTTCATTCGCGCGGCCCGGCCGGTGTGGTTCATCTTTTGCTGATTCCCGTCTCCAGGGACGAGCTTACCGACTCAGCAGCAGGACGTGTGGCAACGCCGGTGCTCACAGGTGCCCCCTCTGCAGCCCCTTTTGTGGCTGCTTTCAGGTGACATCAGCCTTGGCCAGGGGTTCCCAGGTTTTTTGTTAAAAAGCCCGATAGCACCCTTTCAAGACACATCCTCTTCCATGGAGCTGGTAAAGGGGTGACGGTTTCAGGGTGTGAGTGTGTATCACATGTTTGTGGTTAAGGCTGAAATGGGCTAAACCCAGTCAGCGGCTTCAGCGGCCGTCTGGATGAAGGTGCACTAGAAATAGAGGGAAGATGGCCCTGGCTGGTGCGGCTCTGAGCATGGGCCTGCGAACCCGAGGGTCGCCGGTTCGATTCCCAGTCAGGGCACATGCCTGGGTTGCAGGCTGGGTCCCCAGCAGGGGGCGCGGGAGAGGCAACCACACACTGATGTTTCTTTCCCTCTTTTTCGCCCTCCCTTCCCCTCTCTCTAAAAATAAATAAAATCTAAAAAATAAAAATAAATAGAAGGAAGGTTGGATTTCTTTTGGGCTGCATGGGGTAGAGACTCTCCCGGTCACCAGGGCCGGGGTGCACTCGTCTCGGTTTCGGAAGCAGCTGGTTTTCCAATCTCAGGCTGCTTTCCCCGTAAACGGAGACGGCAGGAGGAGCCTTAGACTCGGTTCCTCACAGAAGGGGGTTGTGGCCAGCACAGGCGCCCTCGCCGCTGACCTCCGGTATGTCACATTGGGTGTGACCCGGCAGGTCCTGGGTTTGCTTGCACTTTACTCCGGCGGTTGCGGTCGGCGCCCAGATGAAATTCTCGCCAGGTGTTGGCAGATGGCAGCAGCACCCAAGGACGCTGCCGGGAAATCATGGCGCGGCCTCGTCCCCTTCCCGCCGCGGGCGGCTCCTGCCCCAGCGTGGGGGTGGGGTAATTTGAACAGGTCTCTCTGTGGGACCACGAGGAGTCTCGGCTTTTAAGGATCACTTACAATTCAGTGCATAGGTAATTTTCAGAGCACCTGGGTGAGGTTACATGGCTCAGAAAGTTGAGCTTAGGAAAGAGAACAACTTTGAAGTGATCTTTAGGAGGCGGTACCGAGAGCGCCCGCCGCTGCCAAGGGTCCTGGCGGGAGTCCTAGGGAATTCAGGCCGAACATCCATACTCCAGTGCCTCGGAATCTACCCCCAGCTCAAAACCAGAGTCCACGCCCTCCGGTGCTGGGTGGGGGCCGGGGACGCGCTGGTCTGGGCGGTGCATGGCCTCCGTGAGTGAGTGAGCCTGTCACCTGAGCCGCATTTACATCCCCCTCTCTCCTCGCCAACTGCCCCAGTTTCTTCTGTGTGGGGATGGGCGGGTCAGATGACCTTGGGCAAGAAGCTGTTGAATGTATACCAGCCCCCAGTGTAACTTTTCATTGTTCTTGAAAAGATACTGTTTTCTAGCCTCTGGGATGTAGCCCCCCCTCCACCCCCGGGGCCGGGGGTGGCCCTGGGAGCCGCGGGGGCTGTGGGGGAGTGCTGGGAAAGGGGCGCCGAGGACCGGGAGGAGCCGGGACATGTAACCGAAGTGGGGAGCGCACATTCCCCACCGTGACGCAGTGGTCACAGAGGAAGCCAGACAAAGACCTTAGTGAAAGGTTACTGTGGTGCCTCTCTGTTTCCATTCACTGGAAACACTGTTCGTAGTTACGGGTAGAGGAGATTGAAAATGGGGCGCATTGTCTCAGTCTTCGTTGCTGCGCGTATCTCTCTGTCCATCTGGCTCCACCCCTTTCCCCAGCTCTGAGAGGAGGAGGGAGAAGAAGGCTGCTTGGGGGGGGGGGGCGTGTCGGTGTGGAAATGAAACGGTGGCTCCCTTTCACCCCCTGGGCCCTTTTCCTTGTCTTTGGAGAGAGTTTTTCTTTTGCAAAACGCCATCCCTTGGAGCCCCTTGGCTGGGGTGTCTTGGCCCCTCTAGGTGTGGGGAGGTGCACAGCGAGTCACCTCAGAGGTGGAAGCAATGATGTGCAAACACCCCGGGCCGTACTTGGAGTTCCTCCAGCCCGTGGCCAGGGTGAGCCATGCCAGGGAGGCCAGCGTGCCTCTCTCTGCTGACTGGGGACCGGGCGGGTCTCAGGGGACCTGGATGGGCGTCGGCTGGGATTGGTAGGCACGTCCTCCAGGGGCACCTGGTGTGGCCAGACTGACCTGCGGCAGCTGCTCAGATCTGCTGCCCAGAGACTCCTGAGGACTCTTGCTGGGCACCTGTGGCCACGAGAACGTCCTTCTGTCGCATCCCTGGGCTTCCACTTCCAGCCTCACCATTTTCGGTGATGGGAAGGGCGAGTCTCAGAAAGCCCTTCCTCAGTTTGGGCTGGAGTCTGATCCTCAGCAACGTCTCTACCCTCAGTCCAGCGTGGCGCCCGCTGGACGTCACAGGGCAGCTCTGGTCCCGCTGCCCCGTGAGTGCGGCCCAGGCACGTGAAGCCCGTTATCAGCGGTCCCGGGCCTTCTGGTCCTCAGGCTGAGATGCTCACTTCCTGCGGTTTCGCCCCTGGGAGGACGGGCTTCCGGCGATTCCCTACTCTGATCTCCTTGGTTGGGAGCGAGCCTGTGGGCCTGCAGGTGTTTGGGGAGCGCAGACGTTTGGCAAAAACCCCGGTACCCAGAATGGAGTGGGCGTCTGCGGAGTCTTTAATGGCCGTCCGGGGGTAGCGCCTCGTGAGGGGGGTGGCGTGTGGCAGCGCAGGACCTGGGCCTGGTGAGAAAACACACACACTGAATGCCTCTCAAATTCGCACGTCGCCTTTGAGGCCGCGCTCACTTCCTCTGTGGCTTTCCAGTTCCCACCCCTGTGCAGCCCAGCACTCGCCACGCTTCCTTCTTGTTTCTTAAACTTTGGAAGAACCGGCGCGGGCCCGGCTTGGAGGCTGCCGACCACATCGGCCCCTCCGGGAGCCTGTGTGCACAGCCTCCTTCGGGGGGCGCTCTCCCCTCGCCTCCCGGCTCTGCCCCTCAGGGTCGGCCCGAGACGCGAGGACGGGAGGAAGGCGGGTGCGGGAGCCTGCCCTGGCGGCTGCAGCTGTGGAGGGCGGAGGCTGTTCCCCAGCCAGTGGAGGCGGACAGGTAGATGCTGGAGCCGGTGACAGAGGACTGGCGGGCGAGGGGGCCGCCCAAGGTCGAGCTGAGCGGATCAAACGGCATCATACACCCGGGAAAGGGCTCCCCAGCTTCTGCAAGGCCCACGGGGCAGCCGTGGACAGGTGTGGGCTCTGGGGGGGGCCTCTCGCTCACCCCTCCAGGTGCCCTCCTTCCAGACCCTCCCGGCCTCAGGCCGTCGGCTCTCCCTTGTCACCCGAGGAGCCCAGCAGACAGACACCCCCTCCCGTGAGAAGGGCGGCGGTGCCCGTGGACGGGTTTTGGTGCCAGCTGCTGCCCCGAGGCAGAGGTTCTCAGCCGGGCCATGCCTCTTTGTCACCGGAGCAGGTCCTCCACCTAAAAACCTGCCACCTGGATCCTGACGAGCAGAGGAGTCAGCACTGCGGGAGGAGTGGGAGGCGCAGCTCCGGTGGGCTTGCCGGGGACCCCTTGGAGGTGGGGCCGCAGGGCTGGCTCGCCCTTCACCCCGGAACCCGGTGCCTCGGCCCCGGTGACATTTCCTCTGTCCGGGCCCCGGAAGGCCTGTCGGCACCGTCTCCACAGAGGCAGAGGACTGGAAATCACCCGTGACTCGCTCCCTGACTGTGCCGCGGCCGAAGGTGCCCTCTTCCAGCCGAATCGCTGCCACTGGCCCATCTGATCTGTTTTGCCTCTGTGCCCCCCTGGCGTCCCTCCCTCCCTGAGCCCAGACCTGGGACAGGACGCAGGAACCTCCGTGCAGAAGGTCCGCTGGGGCCTGTCACCTCAGTCACTCCCCAGGGGCGAGGGGACACCGTGATTTGGTCACTCGCGCGGGCCTCCGCCAGGGCTGCGGGAGTCGGCGGGGGCGGGGCCGCAGCAGAGGGCCCCCTGGCGCCGTTTTCCCGAAGCCTCTGCCCCTTTCCCGGTCCACACTTGTTCGCTTTCCAAAGATGGGAACAGTCAGTAGGGTTTTCGTTGTTGATAAAAACAATACAAAACAGGCGAGTTGTGGAGCTTCCTCTAAGTGCTGTTGGGTTGAATGACATCGAGTGTGCGGCATGTCGGCGAGTGGGCTCCGTGACCGAGGTCCCTGGCCCGCGTCCCCCCCTGGGCCTGGCGCTGGAAGAGCTGTTGTCCAGCTTGGCAGGGCCTGGCTTTTCCTCGGTGACTTGCACAGACCAGGAGGGACATGGGACCTTCCACGTCTGGCCTGCTGCATCGAGCAAACAAACGCCTTCAGGGTTCATGGGCATCGTGACCTCTGTCCACCTTTTTGTGGCCAAGTCCGGTTCCTCCGTGTGGATGCACCACCCTTTGTCGGTCCCTCATCTCGGGGGACGTGTGGCTGTGCCGCCTCGTGGCTGCTGTGGACACGCGTGCAGGCGCCTCTGCACAGACGTCTGTGTTCCGTTCTCTCGGACCCCCCCAGGAAGATGCCCCCTGTGTCCCCCCCTTTCTCATTCCCGTGGCCCCAGGGGACTTCAGAGCAGGGGTCGAAAGTGTAGCAGCCGGTCCCTGTTTGCAACAGTTTCGTTTGACTGCGTTAGCATGAGCATCTGCCGCGGGAGGTCTGTCTGGGAAAAGTCCAGCCGTTGTTGATACAACGAGAACGGTTTGCACAGCATCGATGTGACCTGGCAGCCACGGAGCGTGGACTGGAATGCACATGCGTGAACAGCGATGACTTCGCTGTACTAGTCAGCGGGGGCGGTAGATGCCATTGAGTGAGCACGTGCGCTGCGTGGCCGTCGCATTTAAGGTAAGCGAGTTGAGCAGCGAGTCTGCATCACATTTTGCATTGAGCTTGAACCTTCCTCTGTGGAAACTGTTCGGATGATTCAGAAGGACACAGCTGTGGGCAACTGGTGACTGGCAGCTTCATCACGACAATGCGCCTGCTCGTGCGTCACGTCTCGTGCAGAGTTTTCTGGTGAAACATCAAGTCGGCCCCCAGCTACGGACCAGATTTGGTGCCCTGTGACTTCTGGCTTTTCCCAAAACTAAAATCACCTTTGAAAGGGGAGAGATTTCAGACCGTCGAGGAGATTCAGGAAAATACCACAGGGCAGCTGATGGCGACTGGAACTGTGTGAGGTGCCAGTGCGCCTACTTTGAAGGGGACTGAGGTGTCCTTGTCCTGTGTACGGTGTTTCCTTATCCTCTTCGGTGGACGTCTGTGTGTCCCCCGCCCCACAGCAAACGGCTGGATGCTTTCCGGACAGCCTCGTGTGTCTGCCCTGACGAGAGACCAGAGAGCCGATTCCCAAATTTTAGGTGCCCTTTCTCTTATTCCACCAACGTTTTCCTTCTTCTCCTGGGAAAAGAGCCAGGATGATTGCAAAACACACGCTTTAAAAAAGGACAGATCTTCATGAATGAAGAATGTAAAGTGAGGCCACACCCAGAATGAATGAATTTTAATCCCTAACACATTGTTTTCCTGGAATGTGTGGGCTGTCATCTCTTTAACTGTGGAGATTTACTTGCCTGGGTGATTAATATTCTGATGGGAAAACTTTCTTTTTAGAGTTTGTATCCTTTTATTGTTGGGGGGGCCTGCGGTCTTACTGCGGGGATGGCTGTGGGAACTCCCCTCCCCCTCCCCGGAGTGCTGTTCCCCCCCTCCCCCGACCCCGCATTGGAAACCCTGCCAGGTGTTTCGGACGGACGGAGGTCTGTGTTATTTAAGGAAACGGCAGTGCCCCACCTCGGTGCCGTGCCAGGGCCTGAGACTTCCCCGCGTGACTCAGTGAAGCAGCCCGGGGAGGGGGCCGGCGGGCAGGAGAGGAAGAAACCTCTGTTTCCCTCTCTGAGTGAGGAAGGGCCCTTGAATTCCGCTGGCTTCCTGCAGCGCCCGGGCGCCCCTGTGGGGCTCTGCTCCGCCTGCCGGAGGGGACGCCGCAAAGACACCCACCAGATGCGGGGAAGGCCTCCTGCATTTTCAGTTTGCAAGTAATTTCCCTTTTTTCGCTTCATGGACACAGTAATCTCCCCAAGTGTGGGAAGGATTAGTTCAAGAGAAAATAAACTCCTTGAATTTGCAAAATGGGTGCCTGCCTGTCTGTCCAGAGGGAGGGCAGGGCCCTTCCTCCCCCACCCTTCCTGCCCTCGCGGCCTGTCCTTGGGGATGGGCTTCCGGGGGACAGAGGTGCCCACAGGCCTGGCCCCGGGGAGTGGCTTGCTTTCCTGGCCACGTCGCCTCCCTCATCAGTTTGTATTTTTAGTGCCAGCATGCAGTTGGGTGTCTCGGGCTGCAGGTCCAGTGGGCGGAAAGGGCACCTGGCCACACACCGCACGGGATGGAGGGTCCGCTGGGCTGTGGGGCGAGTGGAGGGCTGTGCCCAAGGGTCCCCCTCGGTGGCAGTGCCCCTACGTGAGGACAAAGACCTGCTTGTGTGCGTCCACCGGGCAGCGCTTCTGAGACCTTCAGAGCTCTGCCCTGGGAAACAGTTGTTCTTTTAAAAGGTTGTTGGGAAAAACCAGAAGTAGTGCATTTAAGAAAAAATAGCTGCCTTGAACTTCCAAGTTGCTGCGTCGAGGGCTCAGTCTGCTGGCGGCTGGCCAGCCCTTGCCCGTCTGCGTCCCTGTCACTGCTCGGTGGCCACAGGAGACCAGGGCTGAGGGCCACCAGGGCCACTTTGCTGCTGTGGCCCGAGGGCCAGGAGGCGGGCAGCCTGAGAGCGGCCGAGCCCGCCAGGATTCTGAGTTGCGTGCCAGGTCCTCTGCTTTCTTTCCAGCTGGTCTTTCTCAATCCCAGTGGTCAGACATGTGAGTGTGAGGTTATGGGACATGGGGACTGCCCCCCGGAGTCCAAACTGTTAGGTGTCTTCCTGCCTGATCCTTACGGCCAGCTGATGTTTCCTCAACATGTGGGCACGCTGTTGCCGCCCACTCAGGCTGTGCTCCTCTCCCAGACAACACCTGGTGTGTCCGCCCCTTTCTTTAACAGAACCCTCTCTACCCCACTGAGACAGGACAGGGAGGCGCTGGGAGAGCTCCTTGCAGGTGGAGCAGGGAGACTGAGGCGGACGCTGAGCAAACTGGCTGAGCAGCTGACAGCCAGGGGCGTGCAAAGCCCACCTCCCCGGAGACGCCACCCAGGCCTCAGTGGCGTTTCAGCTCCAGGCCCAGAGAAGCAGCAAAACCTGGGAGGTGAGGCCAGAACCACCTGCAATGACTGAAGACACCTGCCCTGGTGCCGACCAATCAGAGGAGAGCACGACCCGGAAAGCGCACACCTGAGCACACCTGGCGAGCTGGCCCATATGCTGCTGGACCTTCCCCCGAGGGCGCGGCACTGGCTCTCCCTCTGGGGAGCAGCCCGTGCCGTTCCCTCCCCGCTCCCTTCCCCCACGGGCACGGTGTCCCAAACTCTAAGGGACCCCAGGGGACGTGCAGCCAGGGGAGCAAGGGCGGCAGCCCCGGAACCCCTCCCCGAGGCCCCCTTTCCTCCGACTCCCCGAGAGCCGACAGCAGCCGCCGCACCCAGCCTCCCCTGCTGCCCCTTGCACGCCGAGCTCTTCCTTGTCTTACTGTCCCCAAGTTTAATAAATGCAGCCTCAAGGCCACCTGCACCGGTGCTGTGAAGCCTTCTCCGCATGATGTCAAGAGCCCCCCCCCCCCCCCCCCCCCCC
>PVKU01012172.1:0-24800 GCA_004027475.1 Anoura caudifer | reverse complement strand
AGAGCAAAGTCTTGAGGGGCTGAGAGGCCTCACAGGGGATGTACCATGGTCACGGGGACGCATGGCAGAGAGCATGCGGCTGCCTCGTTGAACGCAGGCGAAAAGAAGAGCAGGAGCAGCTGCCGCTTGCAGGCTCCCTGCCTGTGCGGCACCTGGCACGGCACCTGCATGAGCACCTGCGTGAGCGCCGTGGCCCTGCGAGGCGGGTGGGTCACGTGAGCATCTCACAGATGCAGAGACAGACACTGTAGGTGGCCTCCCCGGGGCGCAGGGTCCCAGGCAGCCCGGACAGAGCTCGCTGCCAGGTCTGCGGAGCGTCCCCTCGTCCACCGGCCCTGGGTGCCCTGGTCCACTCCCGCCCGGCCGCTTGCCTGCAGCAGCTCCTTGGTTCTGGGGGGTTCACTCCTACCTCTGATTTTCTCCTGTCTTCCAATGCTTGTGTGAATAGCTTGTTTTTTTTTTGAATCTGCATTTTATTTGAAGTCACCTGAATGTCCCTTTGGAAGTGATGAGGGAACGAGTATTATCAGAGAGACCAGGAAGCACACCCCTTGATTCCTGAGGTTCCATTGCTGGAGCAGCGTCCACCCGTGGGACCAGGGCTGGGGATGCGTCCCACCAGGCGGGTCCGTCTTCGTCTGTGTGGGCTGCGGGGTGGTGGTTTGGGCCAGAGACCCGTCTGCGCACGAGGCTGGGGAGGGGCCCAGGGAGAGGCAAAGGGCCTTCTGGGGACAAACCCGCTGGTCTGGGCTCCTGGCTTGGGGCAGAGTTAGGGAAGGGCCCGACCTGTGCCCTCCCGGTGAACAGGCCTCGATCCAGCCCCTTTGGAGCCGGGCGTCCCTTCCTCCTTCCCGGGGACCGAGAGACGGGGGCTTGAGCCAGCAGAGTTCGTGTTTTTCCTCTCGAATTCTTTCTGAGCTGTTTGTCATGACCCTGCTGCAGGATGTGCAAAGTGGCTGCAGAAGGAGCCTCCCCTGTCCCCCGTCCCTGGTCTGTTTCCTCTGCAAAAACCGCAAGTCCTTCCTCGGGTGGGTGGACGCAACTCCCCAGGCAAGACCCTGCTCATTGTGTGGGGGCCCCTCTGCGAACCCCCTCCTCCACCCCAGGGACGTCTTGGGCACAGGCGTGGGGAAGCGTTTTCAAGGCTCCCACAGTCCTGTAAGGGGCAGGCCGAGCAGGCGGCCACCCTGGAGCGCCCGGGTGGCAGGCAGCCTTCGCGGCCCCGGGGACCCAGTCCCAGGTGTGTGGGGGCCCAGCAGAGACACAGGTGCCACCAGAGGAGACTGAAACGCTTTTCCTTTGACCTGAAGTGGCACCTGGACAGCCCCCACCGTCAGGCCTTGCTCCGCGAACACCAGCGTTCCAAACACTGTTCGTCTGAGGCGGAACGGGCTTGCTCCCTTCAGCTCCCTGCAGCTCTTCACCCACGAGCGGCCACGCAGCGCGGTGTCGGAGGAGCGCCGACGGGAGGGAGCGCTCTGCTCACGGAGGCTGCGATCACAGGCCCTCGCTTGCCCTGCCGAGGCCGGCACTCCACGCGCGGCGAGCTGACCTCGTCCTGCTCTGTTCGCAGGGAACCTGCCTGTCCTGGGCTTCCTGGGCCGGCTTCTTGTTCCAGCTCCTTGTCCCGACTTCTGTGAACATCTGCAAAAGCACAAAGCGACACTTAGTGTGTGTACTGTTAAAAGAACGTCGCAGCAAAATTCAGGCCCAGCTCCCTCGCTCTCAGTTGCAAGTGCCCTTCTGACCTGTGACCTTCAGGACCCTGGGAATGGGGCAGGTTGCTCGCAGCCACGGAGGCCGCTCTGGCTATTGGGCCCAGGGTCCGTGACCGCATGTCGGTGGGACGGGGCCCAGGTCGCACCTGTGGAGGCTGGGGCCGGCAATTGCAGCTGCTCAGTCACTTCCTTCTTTTCTCCCCGCCTCAGCCAGACTTTTTACACACCAGAGGCCGTGCTACAGGAGGGGCAGGCTGCTTCAGGGTGTGGGGCCCCGCGGGGTCCCAGCTCAGAGCAGAAGGGTGGAACTCAGCGCCCTCAGGGTGGGCGGGTGGAAGAACATGGAGGAGAGACTGATGGCGTCCCAGGTGTTCAGGTCCCCGGTCTGTGAGCCCTGGCTCTGGTAGAACTCCAGGTGATCATGAGCCTCGGGAGCCACCCCACCAAATGCCCCCAGGGAGCCAGCCTGCAGGAGCACCTTCCCCTGCCTGCGGCCGCCACACCGGGTGGAGGAGACTTGGGTCACCCTGGAGTGAGGCCCTCCCACTGTCCCCTACAGAGCTGGGGACGCCCTCACTGGTGTCGTGCTGAGAGTTCCTAATGCAAATTACTGATTAGGGAGAAGAATCTGATACCTAAACGGTCAGTGCATTTTTGGCTTTTTTTTTTGCTCAAACTCGTGTCTGTTGCTGGAGGGACCACCGCAGCAAAGCTCTCTTAGCAAGGAGGCGCCTGCTCAGAAAGAACTACGTTCCTGGTGTCGGGGCATTTCAGAATGCTTACGCATGGCACAGCCACCCCGAGAGTGTTATGACTATTCTTTTTTAATCCTCACCCGAGGATATGTTTACTGATTTTTAGAGAGACAGAGAGAGGGAGGGAAACATCGAAGTGAGAGAGGAACGTCAATCACTTGCCTCCCACGTGCGCCCTGACCAGGGACTGAACCTGCACCCTGGGCACGTACCCTGACCGGGAATCGAACCCAAGACCTTTCGGTGCACAGGGCGACACTCCAGCCAGCTGAGCCACTTGGCCAGGGCGAGTGTGCAGTTTTCTCCCATGATGTGGGCTGACTGTATAGCTACAGCAAGCTGGGTTTGGGGGAAAAGCTAGAATTGGTCAGATTAGGGTGGTGGCCGGGGTGCGTTTGCTGGGCCGGAGCCCTGAGCTGAGAGGAAACCAGTTGGGTTACAGAGTCACAAGAGGAGGGGACTCAGGGAGAGGTGAGAACGAGGCTTCCCAGAAGTCAGGCAGGTGGGCGGGTCTCCGGGGCCCTCGTGAGGAGGAGCAGGGTGGGCGGGGGGCGGGGCTCTGGAGCTCCCAATGGACAGTAACGGGACTTCCCTTTTGGGAGGAAGTACCCGCAGCAGTGTGGCTACAGGACACTGTTGCAAACCCCTGCCACGTGCAACGTTATTTCACTTACTCCCTTGCTCAGTAACTATTTGCGGAAGGAGCAGGGAGTTGGCCCTTCACCTGGGATCACAGACAGTCAGACACTCCTGTGGGAGCTGGGAGCCTGGGTTCCTTGAGCTTTGTGTTAATTTGCCTGGTTTACTCTGCGAATCTCTGGAGTCCAATTCCCTGCGCGAGACAGGTCTCCTTTATCCGCGTGCTGGAGAGTGACTGGGAACGTGAAGATGCGCCACCGCGAGCATTCGGTGGCAGCATGTGGACGGGCTGTCCGCCCCACGAGCTGCTCGATCCCGAGGCACCCGTGGCAGCGTCATCTGGTGCGGAGGCTGACAGCTAATGATCTTAAAGACAAGTGCTGGAAAAGGCAGCCGAGTGGCAGATTTCAGGGCCCTCCTGCGGGTCTGTGTTTGCGGAAACGACTGGTGTTCTGTGGTATTTATTTCCTCCCCCAGCCCTCATATGCGATTGTTTTGACTTGTTTAGAAGATAATTTACTTCTTAAAGAGACCGATGTAACCAATCTGGGGAGTTGGATTGATTATAGTAGCTAGACATTTGAAGTCAGCGTGTTCTCCTGTGGTGAGATTCGTTACTTATTCGTGCCCCCCCCCCACCCCAACTCTGCAGCAGCAGCTCACTGCACGCCATGCGCCAGGCCCGGGGCTGGGTGTGCAGTGCACCCAGCAGGTCTGGCTCGGCCGGCCCGTCAGGCGGTGAGGGAGGCAAGGGCCACGAATCAACATGTGCACACTCATGTGGCAAAGCTACAGACTATACTGAAAGGGGTCTAAAGGCAGGGACTGGGTAGGGCTGTAGTGGAGAGAATTTGGGGTGCTTTGCCCCAGGAAGAATGAGGAAGGCTTCCGGGCAGATTCTGTGGAATGTGCCAAGGCCCCCAGGAAGCTTGTGGTTCTCAGGGAAGTGAAAGGACGAGGAAGCCAGAGCGTAATGGATCGGAGAGGGGGTGCTGGACCACAGCCCTGGGGAGGCTGGGGTCTGGGTTTCACGGTTACATGGGGAACTAATGCAACCTGCTGAGGTGTTAGAGACAGTCGTGGAGTTTCCGGAGGGTGAACCGAGGGCAGGGAGACATGGGGACAAGCAGGGCCTGGCCAGGGCCTGGGCAGTGGGGTGAGCAGCGGGGCTCAGACGGCAGCATCGGAATCCCTGGGACCTTAGCGATGCCCCTTCTCAGCCTTGTCACGGACCCACTGAGTCAGAGCCCTGGCCCCGGGCCCAGCGGCCTGTGTCTGAACAGGCCCTCCCAATGCGTGGAGAACGCTGGGACCCCGTGGCGTGGGGATGGCTGGGGGGCAGACGGGGAGGCGCGGACGTGTTCCGGGCAAGTTTGGAGTGAAGCTAGGACGCACACGTGGGCGCCGAGGACAGAGGACTCGGGGATGAGCGTGGGCACGTGGACAGGAAGGGGCCTTATTCGGTGCGGGGAGGGAGACTGTGGGTGTGGGCAGCCGTGACCTTGGAACACGCGGGGTCAGGGTGCTTTGAAACGTCCCGGTGGAGGCGCTGAGCTGCCGATGGCAAGACGAGTGCGGCCCCGAGGAAAGGGTCCGTTTCCAGAAAGACGTCTGGGTCTTGCCAGAGTCCAGGGAGGATTTCATGCCACTGGGACAGGCGGGGTCTCGCTGTGGGGAGTGGGAGGCCGTGGCCAAGGGCCCAGCCCGGACCTCACACCCAGAGGAGCCGAGCCGGCGGAGGAGCGGGAAGAGGAGCCAGCACAGAGAGACCGAGGGAAAGGCTGGGTCCGGGGGGCGCACTTCAGGAGGGACCCGTGCTCGGCGGAGCGCAGAGTCCCCTCTCAGACACCACGAACCACACCCTCTAGCTGGCTCTCCAGTGAACAAAAATAAAAATGAAAACAAGGGTCAACTTGACCCGCTTCAGGGATTTCCGATCAGAAGAAACTGGCCAGCGCAGCCCCGGTGATTTTCTGCTGTACACGAGTTTTCGGAACAGCGAGTTCTCACTGAGGCCCCCGCCGCCCAGCTGCTGGCCCTGCACCGACCCGAGCGAGCATTTCGTAGCCACCCCGACGCGGAGCACGAAGAGGCCTCTGCAGCCCGTCCGAGTTCCTTCTGTTACTACATTGAAAACAACATCCGAGATTAGGGGAGCATTTTCCTGGCAGCGAGCGTAACCGGTGCCACGAAAACGGTGCCTGACTACAGATCCTGGCCTGCGGGAGGCCTGCGCTGTGTCTCTGAGTCCGCGTTCCTGGGAGTGACGGCTCCCCATGCCCCTGCCCCTCAGCAGGTTGCGGCGCCGAGTCAGGGGAGAGCAAGTGGCAAACCACGCGTCCTTGCCTCTGCGGGCTTCCCCTGGGCACGGGCAGCGAGCTCTTTGGAAGTTTCTCCTTTTGACACCTGGGCTCAGAGACTGTGGAAGGGGGGGTGGGGCTCGAGAGGGCCGCTCAGTTATGTACCGCTGGGTATTCCGGGTCCTTAGACTTATTATGTCAGCACCCCCCCCACCCCCATGAGGTATGTGGGCCCATATTCCTGGGAGCGACAGGCTACCCCGCTGTGAGGCAGGGGACGTTTCCCCATTGGCACAGGCGGAAATGAGCAAATAAAGCTCCTGTCTAACAAG
Source organism: Anoura caudifer (assembly GCA_004027475.1). Classification (NCBI taxonomy): domain Eukaryota; kingdom Metazoa; phylum Chordata; class Mammalia; order Chiroptera; family Phyllostomidae; genus Anoura; species Anoura caudifer. The sequence continues at coordinate 19,056 of PVKU01012172.1, read as the reverse complement.
CCCAAGTCTAAGATGAACGTTTCTTCCGCGTGGCTCGGGGGCAGAGCGTGGGTGGGCGGAGGAGGGACAGGGACAGGGCACGGGGCGAGCGGGGGGGGGGGGGCCAGCGGAGGTATTAGAAGGGACGCACCGCTAACGAGGTACTTTGGAGGAGGCGGAACCACGGCCAGGCACTTAGGTTGAGCTTCACTGACAAGTTCCGCACGGAGCAGAAGGGGCCCTTCGGACCTCTGGTCCTTAAAGACGGACGCAGGTGTTCTCTCGCTGGAGATGAGAGTCTCACATTAAAGCGGTTACAGACCCGGAGCTCCTCTGGGCTTTTCACGAAGAGTTTTCCTCCTCCTTTGATGTCGTTTCTCCTCCTCCTGTGTGCATGTTTAATTTACCTTTTCTTCCCTGCAGAGCTGCAAGGCCCGTCTCTGCTCTGTGAAGTCGTGTTTCTCTGGGTTCAGAGGGCGCACCCTCCTTGCCCCGTCTCAGTTCCACTAGGAACTTGGGATTGTTTTCGCTTTTTCTCCCAGACTTGTCTTAGGTGCCGAGGGCTTTGGGGGCACTTCCTCAGAGCCTCCGTTTGCCTTCACTTGTCCCCCGAGTCCTTGAGGAAACGGGGCTTGAGTTAATTAAACTGCAATGTGGCAGAAGACTCTCCTGGATCCACAGACCCAGTCAGCGGCAGGGACGCCGGAGTCCAGCTGCCCTTGACCCTGGGCCTCCAGTCGTGGGCTCTACAATTGGTGCCAGGCTCAGGAGGGCCGTGCTACTTCCAGCCACAAAAGGTCTATAGTCACGTTGGAGAAGACAGATTGGGAAGAATCAGTGGGCCATTTAAAATGACAATGGTCCCTTAGACCTCCAGCAGATGTCACAAGCAAGTGGCTGGTAGCCTGTTCAGTGCCCTTTAAGGACGCGCGGTGCTTGAGCAGAGTTCAGTTGGGTTCCCAGCCTTTCCAAATGGGGAGATTCGGCCATGACTCCTGATTCCAGCCGCTCTGACCCTGGACGCTGGGCTATGTTTGTCCCCCAGAGGGAGGGGAAGAGCCGGGGAGCAAGCCCTCCCAGCTGAGACGTGTCCTCTGCGCCCCAGTCCCCGGGGTGCCCTGTAGTTGGGTGTGACGCCCCGGTCTCACTGTCCCCAGGCTGCGGTTTGCTGTGCAGCCTGCTTCTCGATCCCACAACGCCGCCGCCTTGGCCTCCGGCATGCGCGCTCTCCGGCCCTCACCCTGCGTGACCAGCGCAGGGCGTGTTTAGGAGTTTGCACTGTCCTTGCAGCAGGAGGGGCTGAGGGAGGTCCCGGGTGCTGGCAGGCACCGCAGGACGCTGTGGCTGTGGGACGCAGAGGACTCCTGAGTGGCTGGACGCGGGCCTGGGGCGCCTCTCCGGTCACACTTTCATGCAGCTCTCCCCTCGTGTCAGACGGGGGCTCTTCAAACACGGGCGGTGCCGCGGCTGCCGCAGCTGCACACCTGCGTCTGGAAAGCTGGGTTGAGGAAGACAGAGGGAAGAGAAGCAGGAGGTCTCTGCCCCACACTGTAGTTCAGGTGGTTCAGGGTGCGAGGACAGGCGGGAGGAGCCCCGCCCCAGTCTGGGCACTGGCTCGTTGTTAGTAATCTCCGTGGACGTTCTTCGAGGTGAACTGTCAACGGCGAACTCGTGAGGAGCGTGCGATCCTGTTCGGCACCGTGAGTGGTGGCTGCGCACTGAGGCCCCCGTTGTGGGCCGGGAGGTCGGGGCCGGGGAAGGCGTCACCGCGCAGAGTTCAGTGAGCAGCAGCTGGCGGCCGTGCACCAGGCCCACGACGGTGAGGAGGACAGAGACCGTGCAGATGTCAGTGGACACCATCAGTGTCATCTGTACGTAGGTGGTACCTGCAGGCTGTGGGGTGACAGGCTGGCCCAGTTCAGGTCAGGACTCAGGGACGACCCCCAGGGCCCTGAGGCTGAGCAGGAGTTGGCCAGGCAGCCACAGTGGGGAGGCCTGGGAGGGCGCTGTGCACCCCGGAGAAGGGAGGGCCCCGCCCGGGAGGGCTCTGTGGAGGTTCCTGGGGGGCCTGGGGGGAGGGGGTGTGATCAGACCCACACCTTGACTGCTGTGCAGGGGCTGGATGACAGTGTGGCAGGAGCGGAGGCTGGGGGGGCCAGGAAGACTGTAGCCACGTTAGAAGATCCTTTTGGCTTCAGAAGATGGTGCAGTTGGGCCGGGGAGAGGCCGGGGCCCCAGTCTACCTGCCGCCAGACCAGCTGGCGCTTTGCCACGTGGAGGGTCGGGCTCAGACGCCCCATTACAGACAGAGAGACGAGGACGGTGGATTGATTCATCACTTCATCATCTTGCTGAGCACCTAAATTATAGTTTATATTTCCAGGTTTTATTTATTTTTTTTCCTTTGAGGGGAGGGAGGAGGAAACTCTTTGTAACATAACTTTGATAAAAGTTTGCAAGAGTGAATTGTGTCTATCAAGGTAAGTTGTACCAGAAGTTTGACTGTTACATTGTTTCTGAGTGATTGCTCTTGACCAAGAAGCTTTCCTGGAGGAGGTGCCCTGAGGACTAGGCCCCACCCTGCTCCCACTCCCTACTCCCACTCGGGGAGCAGTGGGGGTCGGTTCTCAGCCCCCAGGGCCTCTTGCGGCCAGAGTTCTCACAGGCGCTGCAGACTGACGCTTGTGCTGTGGGCAGTGGTGGGGAAGAGCCCCTCAGAGACATGGTGGGGGAGACGACAGATTCCTGCAGCGCCCCCACTGCAGGGCACCTGTGATTCGGCCGCAGCCGTCGGGGTTGCGTGGGGACCCAGTTCGACTGACTCGTAGCTCAGCCTGTTGTCCCCGCTCCCAGGAAGACATCAGCAGCCTCTGCGCAGCCCCTGGCCTGGGCCGCGCTCGGGTCTGTGCTCACACGGCAGCCAGTGGTCATCTGACTGGCACGTCCCAGCGTGGCATCTGTGCCCAGAGCTGGTTGGCCGAGGCGGGACCCCAGCGCCTGCCACTCTCTGTCCCACTTCCCACCCTCCTCACCACCTCAGGTGCCTGCAGGCCCCCCCCCCCCCCCCCCCCCCCCCCCCCCCCCCCCCCCCCCCCCCCCCCCCCCGGGCCCCCCGGGCCCCCCCCCCCCCCCCAGCCCTCAGACTTCAACGTTTGCCTTTGGCTTTTAGCAGGAGTCAGGAGAAGCCAAGTGGGAAGGACCAGCCTGTAGTTTTTCATAAAGGAATTATTTTTCTCCTTGGTACTCGAGGACCCATGGATGTGTGTTGAAGGAATGGCTCAGAAGTTGCTTTTGGCATTTAGTGCCAGGAAAACATGAACTTTTCTCATTTAAAACCTTAAATGCCTCCTTTTCAAAGATCAGTCAATTAAAATGATCCTTGTTTTTTGCCTTTGAGGCCAGGAGCCTCCAGCTGAACGTTTCCGTCACCCTGGGCGCTGGAGCGTCCTCTGTGCTTGTCACCCAGCCCAGCAGCCCTGTCCCGGTCCGCCCTGTGTTCGCGGATGGTCCCTGTGCAGCGCTCACACGCCAAGCGCCGAGGACACTGCGGGGCAGGAATGGAAGTGGGGGGGCCGCTGTTGCCCAGTGTGACGTCACGGGGGCCTGGAGCAGGGTTGCTGGTGCGGTTGCAGACGTGGCCGGCTGCCAGGGGTGTTTCACGGCAGAATCTGGTGGACCTGCTGGAACTTGAGTGTGTGCCGCTCCTCTTCCAGAGGGGAGTGAGGACGCGGTGTCTCCGGGTTTATGGGCCTGCGGGTTTACGCAGTAGTAACCAAACACCCACAGCTGTCACGTCTTTACAGATGAGGAAGCTGAGGCCGCTTGCAGGTTAACGTACTTCCTGGAGCCACGCAGGTGCGGGCTGGTCTGGAAGACAAGCTCAGGCCTCCTGTCTCACCTGTGACTCCACCGGCCCGCTGGGCTCACCGTGTTGTTGTTGTCCTGTGAAGCTTAGGGGCCTTCTCCGTCTGCGAATCGGATGCCTCAGGACACGTGTGTGTTCGCGGGAGTACACACATGTAAACATGCATGCACATGCATGTAAGTGCACACATGGACTTTGTGCTGCCCTTTCTTCGAGCTGCTTCTCGTGCTGCTTGGCCTGCCCTGCCCATCATCCACGCAGACCCTGGAACGTGCGCCAGTCCGTTGATCTGACTGCCCGTGGCGTCAGGAACACACAGTGACCCCGTGATCCCGGCCTTAAAGGGCCAGGGTGCGTTAAATCATGGAAGTGGAACGAGGTCTCCGAGGCCTCTGTGCTCCGCGAGGTGCCACTAAGCAAATGCTGTTTGGATGCAATGCCCATTAAAAAGATGTCTTTTCTAAGAGTGCGGTTGGACTGCTGTTTTCAGTCTGATTTTTCTGAAGCTGTGCTTGATTGTGAAACGTTTCCCACAATGCACTGGTAAGGGAGAGAACAGGATAAAGCAGCTTACCGGTTCTCACAGGTCTGCATCGGAGACAGGGTTCGGAGACTCTGGGAGGAGACTCGCAGTTAAAGCCACTTCACAAGGAAGACGTGCACATCTTTATACGAAGGGGGTGCTCATCTAAATTACTCATTCCGGGAGGACCACCATCCCCGTCCCCCAGCATGGAGGTGGCCGCTGCCTCCCTGTCCGGCCCCGTCCGGCTTTAGGACTACGCTAGCGCTAGTGAGGCCACGCCTCCACGCTCCAAGGTTGCTCCGTGCAGGCTGGAACCCCTCCCTCTCTGCGTTCATCCTTTTCAGCCTCCAGGACTCAGCTCCCGGTTTCTCTAGCAGGGCTTTCCAGACACAGCCTCCCGTCACCACCCTCCCTGTAGCCTGGGCCCAACTCAGTGTAACCCGATGGTGAGGAGTGCGCACTGCGGCCCCAGATGGTGGGGTTCGAACCCGTGCCGCGGCAGCTCCCTGCTGTGTGACACTGGGCCACCCACGGACCCCTCAGCGCTTCAGCCCCTCCTCTGGAAGGTGGAATTCTTACTAGCGTTTATCTTCCAGGGCTGTCGTTAGGTTCAAAGAGTTAATGCTTGTCAGTCACTCATGGAAGCACCTCCACGCGTGTTATTTAGTATTATTTACGCTTTTATCTATTATCCGTTTTTATCAGGGTCAGAACTATTCCTCCTCCATTGTCACACCCCGAAGCCCCTTTTGTGGTGCATGGCACTCGGCGCTCAGCGCGTGTGGCTGCCACGCGTGAGTCGCACCAGCCCACGAGCACGGAGCCCTGCTCCAGTGCGTGTCCAGTTACGCCCTGCTCTCTCTCAGGGAAGAATCTGTCCCGATCACTCGTTAGGGGTGCCCTTTTAGGGACGTTGTAGAGATCCAAACCTCAATGTCCATGTCCTCCTCAGACTCAGGAGCCGTTCAGAGTTTCATCTCAAATTCTGCTTTCACAGACAGGTTTGCGGTTCTGGTGTAGATGCCCTTTACAGGTCACAGTCCAGACTGAACACGAAAACACCATGTCTGACTAATCTATATGCTGCCCAGATAAAGGCAGCCATATGGCTTAGGATGTCACAGGGTTTAAGGAAAGAAATGCTTATTGTTTATGCTTTAAAAAAAGCAGAGATATTCAAATACGCTCCTCTGCTTCCTTATTACCTATTTCCATTTCTGCGTTAATGAGTGCCTTGCCGCGAGTCGCCTATTCAAAATTCAGATGTTAGTGGTTTAGCTTCCAGTGTTTGCTCTGATATACTTGCCCGCGGTATCATTTCTCAAGAACGATTTGAAACCCAAATAACATTTACTGAGAACTAAGAGACTTAATTTCTGTATGTTTCCATTTCTGGTTCTGCTCAACGGTGTAACCGGCCAGCACCCTCTGGAAGATCCCACGTCTGTGACGGCGTCATTGCCGTTCAAACCGCGCGGCGTTCTTCTCTGAAAAGTGCTACTGAGCAAGCGGAGTTGGGGCGCCCGTGGTGGGGATGGCCAGAGGCTCCTCCAGGGCACTGAATGAGGCCAGCGGGCCGAGGACAGCGTGCTGAATGGCTCTTTGTCGCACGGTGGAATGAAATACTGGAAAATGTTCTTAGAACAAAGAGTGCTGTTTGGTCAGAGTGGACACGCTAGAGTGGAGAGCTTTTGAAAACTTTCATTCAGTGACTAATATTTTGACTCAGTAAAGCTATAAAGAGACATTTGGTTCGTAAGGATGCTGCGGCTACCGGCGCTCAGCAGTGCTGAACGTGCTGGGACCCTGCCGAGCTCGGCCCCAGAGCCCGCGCCCTGGGCAGGCTGCGGCACGCACGGTGACTCGTCGGACCGCGGCCCTGTCCCCATGCCTACGACGGAGACAGCATGCAGGCTTACTCCCCCGATTTTCCCCAGGGCTGTCTTTATGCATCAGCTTTCCTGAAAGAAGGCAGCCCCTTTCCTACTTCCTGGCTAATTTTATTGGGAGAGAGTGTTTTTGGTGGTGGTCCTGCCGTCACGTTATCACGTACGGGCAGACGTAAATGGTTACACTTGTGAGACTGGAGGTTGAGGGAATTTCCTTCTGACTGAAATCTCTGTTTTTAGCACTTTCCCAATATGTGGGCCACTGACTGGGGTTTAACAACTCTTTCATGAACAAGTTGTCCTGTTAGGAAAGGACTTCACGTAATTTAAGTTTTGCTTGTCTGGTTGTGGTCTTTTTGGCCTTTGAATGTTACTTAAAATGAAAAGAATCAGTACATCCGTTTTACCTGCTGAAAGGGAAAGGTCATTCCACAGCGTTAACCCTCCCACCGAGGGTCCCTGCAGGGTACATTCAGTTTTGTTTTCCTATAAAATAATGTATGTCATTGCAATTTCCTTTTAAAGAAGTATTTGCTCCTGACCTTCCCCCACACAAGTTCAGTACCTGTAAAAAGCTTCTTGTCAAAATGCAGCCATGCCCTGGCTGGTGTGGCTCAAGTGGCCTGAGTGCCGGCCTGCAAACCAAAGGGTCACTGGTTCGATTCCCAGTCAGGGCCCATGCCTGGGTTGTGGGCCAGGTCCCCAGTAGGGGGCACACGAGAGGCAACCACACTTGATGTTTCTCCCTCTCTTTCTTCCTCCCTTCCCCCCTCTGTAGAAATACATTAAATCTTAAAACAAACAAACAACACAGACATTGTTTCAGCCTGCCGTGTGGTTTAAGAGAAATTCATCAGGAATAGGCTTGTGCCCTCATTGCTGTTTTCTGCAGTTTTCATTCTTGTACCTGATAACCCTCCGGGGGAGACCCCACTCTTGGGGAAGCCTGGGTTCCTTCCTGAGTGGGTTCCTCTGGACTGTGGCCACTTCTCCTGCCTGATGGAGCTCTTCCCCCAGATTCTTAGTCCTACCTTCTGTCTGTTCTCCTCTGGGAACGGAGGCGCCTCTGCGGTTTCTTCGGTGGCGGCTTTTGGGCAGCAGTTGTTTTACAGCTGCCCCTGGATCCTTCTGGCGAAGTCCGCAGCTGTTGCCCGTGTGAATGAATCTACCTGGGTAACGCGCGCGGGAGGCGCGTCCTCTCGGGTCCCCTGAGCTTCCGGAAACCGTGGGCGCCCGGTGCTCAAGAGGACGCTACGGGGCCAGGTGACTCGCGGGTTTGTGCGGTCCCTGAAATTTAACAAAGGCACAGTAGCTGCGTTTTTCCCAGCTAGGAGAGGCCAAACTCGAGTCCAAGCGCCCCATCGCTGAGCGCCGTGCCGAGCCCGCCATGTTCCCCCGTGGGCGGTGCCCGCTTCCTTTCCAAGGTCCACTTCCGGTCCCTGGGGGCCCCGCCGGGCGGAAACGCGTGCCCTGATGCACCGTGGTTCCTAGACCTCTTGCGCTCGCCGGCTCCTGCGGACCCACCAGTGTTCCCACGGTGACGATTGCCTCATGAGGGAGGAAATGTTGTGTTACTGCAAGACTAGCTTCAGGAATTTACCCTCTTGCTGGAAAAGCTGTGGAAAACCAGTAAAGGACGCACAATTTCCAGTCGGCCTAAGAAGAAGGGACCAGGAAGTTAAGGGTGTATTAGTTTGGATGGAATTTGTATGGTCTCTGAATGGGGGAAAAAAACAAACTCTGCAAAATTCTAGTCTTGCGATCCTCCCCGACTGCCCCCATCCTTGCTCCCATGTGTTCCTTCACGAATGTAAAATATAGCAAAGCCTCCAGAAGAAGCTGATCGGGTGAAGATCGCCAAATACTGTTGCGTTGCTGGTGGGCCTGCCCCTCCCCACTAGCTCAGTCAGGGCTCAGATGGAGGGACCAGGTCCCCGACCTCAGTGGCAGAGCCCCAGGGGGAAGCCTTGGGCATGTGAGTCATGGCCTTGTGGGTGCCCAGCTCACCATGGGCCGCTAGTGCTCTAGGGTTCGGCTTCCCTACCTCCACCTGCCAGTCTTCCCTCCCGTGAGGCGGCCGGACCCCGTGTTGGGCAAGCTCTGATTCCTGTTGTGCAGTGTGTCCGTGCTCCAGCATGCCTCCTGTGTGGTGGGTAGTCAGGAAGCCGGAGTTTCAGCTATGTGGTGGGACAGCGGCTCCCAGCCAGTGAGGCTGATGTGTGGCTTTTGGGGCCTGGTGTCCAGTCCTGGCAAAGCCACTGAATGGGACTTAATATTCTCATTAGACTTGGGTCTGTCCTGGGCTGGGCAGATGCGGGGAGAGGGTTGGGGTCCTCGCCCTGCCCTGGGCCACCAGAACGGTGTCACTTAACTGTTCTTACCCCTCAGTAACCAAGGGTTTTCGAACCGATGAGTGAGGGGCGGGCACACCACGGAGCAGCCATTTACTGGCACACGGTGAGTAAATGGTGATTTTAGCGAGAAACAATGGGCTGTGGATGACGCCCTTTTCCAGTTTCCGAGATTCCAGCCTCATGACTGTGTTGCCCCGGTTGCCCTCCAACTCAAGGAAACTGTCAGCCGCATTACCTTTGGTTCCTTATTGCTTTTCCCTCCTTATAAATGCAAGACTTGTATTTTTCAGATGCTTTCTTTAGCCTCACCAGCCAGAGAGCATTTCTAAATAGAACCGAAATGGAAATTTGATTGAGTGTCTAAATCTGACTCTCACCCCAATTAGGGGAGGTCTGGTGGGCAGATTTCCTTAAGAGTGTCATTTATTTTTCAAGCTACACAGTAAAGAAGAAGCAGAGGTTTCCTGTTACTTCTCAAGTCAATTTCCATTAAAATCTTCAGTGTTCAGTGTGTGGCTTAATGTCTTTTGAAATGATTGCTATTTTTGAACCAGTGTTTGTGGCAACATTTTGAGTTATAGACACTCATTATCCGCCAAAGCCTCGGCTTGGAGGACTTTGCAGATGACTAACAGCAACCCATTAGGAGGCATTGCTCTTGGCTGCAGGCCAGGGATATTGGCTCATTGCTCTAGCGTTTGCTACCTGAAGGGGCCAAAGACCAGAGGTTTAATTCCCAGATAGGCCAGTTAGTGTGGCTTGGTCCACACCTTCAGTCTATCCTCAAATGCCAGCATCCGTGTCTAAAATCCATGCCATTGGCCAGAGGGGTGTCAGTCACACTGGTCGGAGAGGGGCCAGCAGAAGACCAGAGGGGCCACTCACTAGGAGGAGACATCCACGTGGGTGCAGAAGGGTGGGTCTTCGGAATCAACCCCAAAAGACAAATGCTGACGAAGACTGTCCCGGGGGACTTTAAAAAAATGCCGCTACAAATGGCTAAGGGATAGATCAGAGTTCAGAAGTCCGGGAAATAAGGAAACTCTCCGCTGTTTCAATTCCGGCCACGTATTTGTAAATGGTTCCACTGGAGAAGATAAGGGGGAAGTACCAACAGAAAGTTCCAACATGAGAGTCTTCCAATGAACTTAGATCTTTAAAGGAAGTGCGCAAAAAGCCCTGTTTGCCCTCACTTGAACTTTGCGAGGTGTGGGGGCTGCTGCCGCCATTTTGCAGAGGAGCGCACGGAGGCGCTGAGCTGTTACTGCGGCTGGAGGTCACGCAGCTGGTTGCGTAGCTGAACGGGGGGCGTAAGTCGGGGCCCTCTGATCCCAGACAGAGCTGCGCTTGTCAGAGATGCTCTGGACAATGACAAGGTGAAAAAGGGTGTTTGGCACCAGAAGAAAAGATAACAGCTTCACGTAGACAGACGCGATGGAGGAGTGGGTAGTGATAGAGCAGAACCCTGCAACTCCTGTTTGTCCGTCTGTCCTTTGCATGCATCTTAAACCCCCCCCCCCCTGCACATTGAAAATGGGTTGGAGAAGTAGCAGGAAAGAATGAGGCTTTCTAAATGCATTTAAGCTTCCTGGCCTAACGGGATTCCTCCCCCGGGTCCTGAGAACGTTTTGGAAGGAGGTGGTAGTTCATGTGTGTCTGTGATCCGAGGAAGCCTCGAGAGCAGCAGGAATCTGGAGAAGGGGGAGGAGACGGCCCGGAAGTTCTGCTTCGAGCCTGCTGTGTGTCCAGGCTCGTCCAGAGTGAGCTCATGGGATGAACCCAGAGTCAGAGAAAGGGTGGCCAATGGGGGCAGCGTTCCTTATCCGGCATTACCTTGAGCATTTGGAAGAGTTCGGGCGTGAGAGGGCTGCCCCTCCCTTGGGCCTGGGGCGCATCCACAGATGATTGGACTGGGAAGGCGACCTCTGACCTGTATCTAAGAGCGTGACTTAGTGTCTGGAACTTTTTGCATCTTGGGTGTTTCATCTGGGACAAGGCCATTTAATGTCATTCCCAGATGAGGTGACTGAGAGAGGAACAGGGAGTGACTTTCCCAAGGCCAGTGGGTGGCTTGGTGACAGGCAGGGTGGACTCTCACCTGTGCCCTTTCGTGACGCAGCTCATCGAGCGTGTCTGGGAGGTGGCACAGGTGTGGGGCTGGGCTCACCTGGGTCAAGTCCTGGCCCTGTCACCCTGTCCATGTGTCACCGTGGTCGCGCCTCCCCGGCTCCCCGGGGGATGGGGACTGTTGTGAGGATGAGGTGGGAAGAGCGTGCTTGGTGTGGACACTAAGTGCCGAGGGTGCGTCCTCTCCGGTGACCGAGGCCGGGAATCTTTGTTTATTGTCGTCATTGTTACCGATAGGGTTTCCAGCATCTATCCACTCGACCAAGACGTTTCACTTTCACCTGGATGTTCTCTCCGGGTGATACAAGGACACTTCTTATCATTTCTCATCGTTTCTCTGCAGGTAACAACTGGTGTTACATCTTGTAGGGCATTTCGGTGAAGGATCCCACGGCAGGCCCATAGCCGTCCTTTTGGCTATGAGATTGCGGGGTTTATTCTTTCTGATTTCCCTCCTCCCACTGAGCAGGGCCCCCGTTACTGTGGTAACAGCCCACAACGGTCCCGTCAGGAGGTGTGATGGAACTGTCTGTCGAATCCGATTTGCCTGACAGAAAGCAAGCAAACCACCTCCTCCCGGAATCTCGGCGGCACCCGGGGCCTCCCTGTGCCTCCCAGCCTGACATTTCGGAAGGCTGTGCTGGCCGGGAGAGCCCACAGCACCGGCGGCCAGGGCGTCACCGTCCGGCTGACGGGCTCTCGTGGTCTCCCTCCTGTACTTGAGGGAATTTGGGGTAGTTTGAATTGTCGTTTTTTAAAAAAGCGCAGAGTTGGGTTTTTAGAGGATTTACGTTTATTTTGGACATGCAGGATCTAAGTCAGCCAGTGGGAGAGTTAGAGCAAGTCACTATTTCTGCACTTTTTTGAGTTTTATAAAACAGCCCTCTGCTAGCCCAGGAGTGTGGGGTTGTTGGGGAGCGAGTGTGGGGTCGCAGAGCAAGTGATCAGCACCCTCCTGCCTTCCTCAGCAGGGGCCGAGGGGGACCCCGCCACAGCCCCAGCCGCCCCACACCTCGGGCTTCTCCGCATCTGCCACCCCAGGGAGCCCGACTCCCCAGGCGTTCCTCCTCCGTGCGTGCTGCCCTCGCCCGACTCTGGACCCCAGTTTTCCTAATTCTGCCCCTCTCCTCTCCTTCGCTGTGTGTCCGTGCCCCAGGGCCACTCATCAGCAGGCCTGGTGCCTGACCTCATCTCTGAACACCCCTCCCCCTTCTCGCTTTACCGGAGACCTGGTCTCCCCTGCAGCCTTGGGCTCGGCTCTAAAGGGGCTGCATTTTCCCTCTCCACCCTTGAACCCTGGTTGAGGGCTGGGCACTGCCCCTTCCTCCCGGGAGTCCCAGCCCTGAGTCTCAGTCCTGGGTCTGTATGTGGCCCTGTCACTCCCCTGGGTCGGAGAAGGTTTTTGATTCTGGTTGGCTGTCCCTCTCCAGGGTTTGCCTTCAGGTAGATGATCCTCCCAACACCCGGTCCCTCAGTTCCTCCGCTTCCTCTCTGCCCATGAACCGTCTCCACCCTCTGCAGCCGCTCCGTCCAGGGCCAGGCCTCACCCTATTTTCACTGTGGCCTCGGTGCCTCCAGGGCTCACATGGGACACCACGCCCTGACCCGAGTACTTCCCCCCGAGGGCTGGGCTTCCAGCCTCCACAGGCCTCAGGCCGCCAGGACCTCCCGACACTGACCTCGCCCTGCACCCCACCACCGCCAACGTGGCCTGACTCCTCCGCTGTCCCAGCTCGAAGCCCACGATCAGCCACCGTGTTCCCGCCGTGACACGCAGCCCCTCACGACTGCGTCCCGATCCTGGGGACGTCGTCTCTGCCCACTGCCCTGTCCTCGTCCCCCAGCAGCCGCCTGTGCTGGGCAAAAGCCCACGGCCCCACGACCATGTCCCTCTGTGTTAACGGCCACATGCCCGGGGCCCCGATGCTGCCCAGGTCCTGTCGTGTCTCCGAGTTCATGCCCCTCCCGGCCCCCCCTTGGTCTTGCTCGGTCTCCTCTGCCGGTTCCTCATCTGCCCAGACTCCGTCCCCGGGCACACTTTGATGCCATCCCCGAGGAGGACGTCGCCCCACGTCCGCGGCCTGGACCTCTGTCGTGAATGCGGCTCCTTGACCTGACCGCGGGCAGGGCAGCTCTGCTCGGGTGCGTCTGGCTATTCTCCCTGGAACCCCTCGAGGGTGCGGCGTGTTTGTTTTTTCACCCCGTGATCCGGTCGCTTCTAGGGGATCCCTCCGGGCAGGTTGCCTCTGAGGCATCACCCACGGACGTGTGGACGTCAGGGAGCTTCTGGAGGCAAAGGGAGGGGAAGGGACAGTGTGGGGGCAAAATTACCTCGATTGTTGCTTGGCTCTTGTGAGAAGCATTAATGGTTTGGGGGGGCGCGTAGGGTGTGGGGGGCGGGCTCTGAAAAAGCTACGTCAGCGGCAAAACCGAGAGCCCGGGCTTTTCCCGAGCGGACCGTGACTGCGCCCGGTCAGCCCTTCGATTGTGAATTCAGGAATATGGGAGTGAAAATCGGCTGCTTGCGTGTGAAAGAACAAGCACAAACGAAAACACAATGTGTCCAGAAGGGAAATCTCTGTCCTCCCCTTATCTGCCATCTGCTGCCCCCACCCTCCCCTCCGGCCGCCGAGCACATTCCATTCTCCCAGTGACTTGGGACAGAGCCTTTGGAGTCGTCCCTGAGTCATCGTTCGCACCCCCTCTCACCGCCTGTGCTTCAACATCTGCTCGGAATCCACGTCCTGGCACCTCTTCTCCCGCCATCAGGCTGGTGCCCCCCCCCCCCCCCCGGCCCCAGCCTCTCCCCGGGGTCAGTGCCGTGTTCTGGTACCGGCCTCTCTGCTCCCCTCCGTGACCCTCAGGTCGTTGTTGGACGTGCGAAGGTCGTGTCGCTCGGAGACCGAGAAGACGCCACCCGGGCTGGCCCTCCGTATCCCTCGGACTCTGGCCTGCACCTGCCCTATTGTTCTTCTGCTTCGGCCGCCGCCGCAGCCGGGGTCCGCCCCCACCTCAGAGTTTTGCGCTCGTTGTCCCTCGGCCTGGAACCTCCATTCCGCTTCCCGCCGAGCATCCCTGCGGCCGGCCGGCTGCTCCCTCCTGCAGGCCTTTCTTCAAAGGCCGCCTTTTCAGCAAGGGCGCCGTAACCTTGGGCACCCCTGCACCTGCTCTGCCCCTTCTTCTGCTTCAGCGCCCCCGGGCGTCAGCACCGTCCGATGCGTTCATCGCACGTCTCCACACCCTCGTCCCTCTCTCTCCTCCGCGTGTGAGCCGCGCCAGGCCTTTGCTCAGCTCCCTGCCGTCCCTGAGAAGGGGGCTGCTTCGTGGTGGCGTCTCACCGGTGCCTGCCAAACGCAGGAAGGGCTAGTTCTTGCCCTGGCCGTTCCTTCGGCTTAAAGTCCGTGCAAATATCTGTTTGCCAGAAAGCACCAACAAAGCTAATTATTTTACTTCCCGTTTTCTATTAAGTGTACTTACGGTGTACGCGAAATTGACTTCAGACCACGGGGACCGCCCCGGCAGGCAGGGTGCAGATGGGAAAGGCCACCCCTCGCTTCGCACGCCGTCTCCCCGAAGGGTCCCGCACAGGGCAGCTCCCTGCGGACGTGTTTGCCTTTGCCCTCCGACGCCCGCCGGCGTGCGCAGAGTGCGCGACTCCTCAGCTTCTGTGCCTGTCACGCTGGCCGGCTCAGCCGCTCCGTTTGGGCGGCGGTGTGTCCTGCCCTCCAGCTGTGGGCTTGTTTCTGGTCTGAGGCCGGGAGGCTGCCGAGTGTTTGGTGACGGTCCCCAGTCGTCCCATCATCGTAATCCCGTGAGCGCAGCCGCTCGCCGGTTTCCTGAGAACCTCGGGTCCCGTGCCCCCGGGTCCTGGCCAGCTCGTGCCCGATACGGAGCCGAGGACGGGCCCCTGTTCGGGGGGGCGGGGGGGCCCTGGTGCGCTCACCGAGCCCACCGGCCTGAGGACTCGGGGAAATGCAGGTTTCTGCTCACGAGCAGGTTTTCAAACGCATCTCATTTGAGAAATTAACGCACTGAATCCGGCTGTCACGGTGTTGGAAGAAGGATGTGAATTGGTTGCCAACTTTTAACGGTTAGGTTTGGCAGAGAAATCTGCATTTTTGGCTTCTTCCTAAGAAAGTGGTGGCTCCTGAAGCCCCAGGTCTGTTCATGGACTGGGACGTTCGTGTGGCCCCCAGAGGTGGCCGTTCCTTCTCGACGGGCTGGCGTGTCCCCTCGTTGCAGGCGGTCCCCTGCTCTGCCCTGGCCTAACCCGCCGCTCACGTCTCCGAAGGGGCGTGTGGGGCGAGGTCGCCTCCAGTCTGCCCGGCGTGTGCTTTCCAAAGCGCCCCGTTTGGGCTCAGGCTGCGGTGCTGGCCCCTGGAGGGCGGCGAGGGTGACCCGAGGGGGAGGAGGACGTGTAAAGGTCCCCTCGAGGCTGTCACACACCCAGTCTTCGCGCGTCTTCACTGTGTCGCACAAACACCAGAGTTTGCACTGTTGTTCCCCGAGGTGCCGGTGCCTTTGCCGCCACTTCCTGTTTGGTTGGATGGAGTTGCTCACCATTAAAAATCAGGTGATGAACCTGAAAATCCGGATTTGTGACTTGTGTCCAGAAATAGGTGTCCTGGGCCACGTTCCCAGGCAGCCTGGGGTCCAGGCTGCCCCCTCGGAGGGCCCAGTTCCCCTCGGGCTGCCGGGCCCACGGGCGTTGGAGCCCCTGTGGCTGCTGTCAGGCATCGGGCTCAGTCGGGGAAGCCCTGGTGGATCCTTATTCTTGACGAGTTGCTGGGGGGAAGGGGACTGGGAACAGGGACTGGGACAGGGTTGGAGGCAGCGTGTCATTTTGCTCTCAGTCCCGCCCTCTCCTCTGGGACGGGTGGTTTGCTCCCTTTACGGAATTCGAGGCTCGGTGCCGGCTTGGAGCTTCCAGAACGGCTCCTTTCAGGGCACTTTGGTTCAAGCCCGGCGCCACGCACGCCGCTTAAAGGGTTAAGTGGGTGCGAACATCCTGGGATTTCAGGCGTTGCCGGTTGGTGTCCCTGTCCCCTCAGCCCAGCAGTGTGTGCGTGCGTAGGGACGCAGGGCCAGGGAGCTCCCGTCCCGGCTCATCCTGGACACATGGGGACACTTACTGGAGGGGTGAGGGGCTGTGTGTGCGGGACACTGAGGGGCCCCAGGGCGGCAGCGGCTGGGCACGTGGGCACAGGACCTGCGCTGGTCAGAGCTGAGATGGGGCCGTGAGTGTCAGACACACCGATTTCAGAGGCTTACTGTGAGAAGAAAGGGGGATGTCTCCCTAATGGCGTCTGAATAGACTGGCTGCGTTTCAATGGTGACATTTAGGATTCCGTGAAAGAAAATAAGTTGTTAGTTTTGCCATTCTTTTTGGACTTTTTGATTTTTTAAATTTACTGATTTTTTTCTTAGAGGATGGGGGGAGGGAGGGGGAGAGAGAGAGACTTTGAGAGAAAGAGGGGGGAGAGACAGAGAGAGAGAGAGAGAGAGAGAGAAACATCAGTTTGTTGTTCCAGTTATTCATGCATTGATTGGTTGATTCCTACATGTGCCCTGACCGGGGATCGAACCCTCAACCTCGGTGCATCGAGATGATGCTCCAACCAACTGAGCCACCCAGCCAGGTCTCTTTTGGCACTTTTTAAAAATGTGGCTGCAGGAAAGTGTAACTTTTGCGCATGGCCCATTAGGTTTCTGTGGGTCGGGTGGCTCTAGGTTCCGCTGGCTGGTGCTGAGGGGTGAGCGGCCTGCCCTCCGGGCGAGCGTGTGCCGACAGGCCTGGGCAGTGTGCCGTGTCCACAGCTCTGCGCTTCAGTCGGTGTGTCCTGAGGGGCCGCCTAGGGTGTCGGGTGCGCTCACGTGGAGGCTGAGTTGCCGTCTCGCGCAGGCAGCTCACGTAGGTTGGTGAGGTGCGGAGTGGTTGGAGCTGGGACCGGTAGGCAGAGAGATGCCGGTTGGAATTCAAGCTTTTCCGCTTGACCTTGGCTCAACTATTTCACCTCCCTGAGCCTCAGGGCTTAGTCCCGCAAAACAGGCGAGTCACCCTGTTGGGAAATAATGTGTACAAGTCCACGCAATGCTGAGGACACAGCATCTGTGGGTGAATGGTGTTTGCCTTTGCTTTAATGGTCACTCCTGGTAGAATGAAAAACAACCTCCTTTGTCGCCTCCGTGTGCTAGGAGGAAGGCCACCCCCCAAAGTCAGGAGGCACCGTGTGGCTCGCGTGAGGTGACGTGGGATCCAGCAGCAAACGTTCGTGGATGGATTGTTCCGTTCACTGCTCTCACGGTGCAGGGTTTTATTTTCGGCGGATCGGTCTTTCCTGTGCTGATGCCGAATGTCCCCTGAGACCCAGCAGCGGCCTGGAAGGCAGGGACCCTGCTTTGGGGCGTGGGGGGCATCTGGAATTGTCACAGATGCTGGAAGGGTGTGTCGCGAGGGCCATGTGAACTGATCGATGTGCCGCTCTCTAACTGATCCCAGATACAGGCGCTGGACACGTGGGGACGAGGACAGGACTGGGAGGGTGTGCCCGGCGGCTCCCGCCTGCCTCGCCCCCGCCCCTCCCTCCGGGGTCGTCAGGCACACACAGGGCACTCGGTGGCGTGTTTTCTTTAAGGCTGAGTGTTCCACATCGTCAGGTGGTGCTTCCTGCCACCGTATGGATGTGTTAGACTTAGTGGAAGTCTCACGCGTGTCGCCAGGGGCGCCCGTGTGAGCTCACGGCCGGAGGAGCGGTGACTGGGGGAGCCGGGTACCAGGGCAGTGGCAGCTTCGTGCGTCCTTCATCCGTCTCCTTGGTTGTGGAAGAACCGGGAGCCAGCAGCCCGGAGCTGGGGCCTCCACGGGCCGTGAGCGGCGGCTTGCAGGCAGGAGCGCGCAGGTCGGAGGTGATTTGTTACAGCTCGTCGCTTCCCCGTAGTCCTGTCCACGGTGCCGCGTCCCTCCCTCTGTGGCCCCCGCCCGGGTGTCTGTGTCAGCTGGAAGCTGGTGTGTCCCTCACTGTTTCCCACAGAGGGACGTGGCCGCGCAGGGGCGTTTCCGATGGCGGATGGAGCTTGTCGCCGTGGCTGGCGGAGCTGAGACAGCAACGCAGCCTCGGGGCCTGGGCCCAGCTCAGGAAGTGCACGCAGGCGCGCACGATGAGCCGAGACTCCTGGTATTGCCGTCTTATTTCTGCCCTGGCCACGGCCACAGGCCACAGGCCACGGGAAACAGGCCACGGACGCCCTGCCACCCCATCTGGACGTGGACAGGACCTTGTGGCTTGGCTATGCCCCCTGCTGTGGGCTCGTGGTCCTGCTCCGGACGTGGTGGCCGCCGTCTGCCAGGAACCTCTGGTCCCCGAGGGGTGGCCTGTCCTCCTGAAGCACAGAGGGGTGACAGAGGACGTGCCATGTCGTAGCTGCGCGGTGAGACCGACGACAACAGAAGCTCACAGGTGCCGCGTGCTCTTGTGGTTGATTTGCTCTCCTGATTGATTTGCTCTCCTGTGATTGTCTCAGCCGCCCAGGGGACACCTGCTGTCATCGTCCCCCTTTCCCAGGGGAGGGAGCCGGGGTGCAGGGCGGCCCCGTGACTGACCCACGGCCTGGCCGCAGGCCGCCAGGTCCCTGCTCTCCTGCCGCTGGTCTCGGGACGTGTCGTCTTCAAGTGCAAGCTTCTCCTCAAAGGGGACGTTTTCATTTTGGGCGCCCAGCTCTGCTCTGCGTTTCTTTATTCCTGCTGATCTGAGCCAGCCGGAGGGCGTCGGCCTGCCTCCGAGGCCCCTCCCAGCCCTTCCTGCCGCCTCCTCTCCCAGCTGTGTCTGCTGTCCACCCAGGTTGTTCAGACAGCATGTCATTGCCAGTACTTCCAGTGGGGGGCGCTGCTCCGTGCGTGTCTCTCAGACGGGCTCCTGGCCACGGCCGTCCTCCCTTGGCTCTGGACCAGCTGCCCCTGCGCCTGCCCAGCGGGCTTACGGTCTGCGCCAGCTCCCCAGTGGGGACTCAAGGTGGGGCGTGAAGAACCTGAGATTTGGGGTCGGGTGCTGTTTCAGTTGGCGTTAACGGGGCTGTTTGCCCCCAGACTCGGGTGTGGTTTCTGGGATAAGGGAATGAGTCAGAAAGTTGTTTGTGCCAGGCCAGCACCCCGGTCTGTCCTCCTGACCTGGTTTCGAAGGACACCACTAGTGTTGGCGTGGGAGGCGGCGGCGGGGACAGCGGGTCCTCTCCAGGGACCCTTTGCCTGCAGCCTCCTCTTCCCGCCCACCCTTACCTGTGCAGGTGGGCGTGCCCTGACCTTGGCCATTGTAGTGGGTC
>PVKU01012171.1:0-37524 GCA_004027475.1 Anoura caudifer | reverse complement strand
TAAGCCAGGAGGTGAAAGACAAATACCATATGATCTCACCTTTAACAGGATCCTAATTAACAGAACAAACAAACAAGCATAATATAACCAAAGACACTGAAATTGAGAACAAGAGAGGAGAGGGATAGGAATATCCAGGGAAAAGGGGAAGGGTTTAGAGCAACAAGTATGAAGGACACATGGACAAAAGCTAGGGGGGGTGGAAATGGGAGGGAGCTGGGGAGGGCTGGGGTGGTGGGCTGGGATGGGAGTAGAAGACAGAAAACTGTATAAAAACAACAATTAAATTTAAAATTTTTTTAAATTAAAAAAAGTGAGTAATTTATGGAATAACAAGCAAGAGCAGGAAAATTTAAAAAAAAAATGTAGGCTCAAAAAAAAAAAAAATGAGAATCCATAGTGAATTTGTCTCTTTCTAACTAGATTATAAGAATACTATATTAAATAAATTAGATGTAATATATTATAAAGACAGGCTGGCTACATGTGGTTGCTGGCCTATGGTTTATTCCTATTTGTTCCAAAGAGAATCTCCTGCCTTCAAAGTAAATATAGTATAAATCTACATAACTTAACATGGCTGACTTCAATGATTGAATAAACAGAATTAAAAGACTAAAAAAATAAGCATAAGGTAGGAGAACATATATGCTGTATATAACTAACAAATGGCTTAGCTTATATTTATAAAAACAAAACTTTAGCAAATGAATTTGGGAAGGACAGATAAGTCAATAGAAAATGGACAAGATTTAAGCAGAGGCTTCAAAAAAAAAAGGAACAAAAATGGCCATTATATAACTAGAGGTACATAATTTCAAGTTAGAAGAAAATTAATATACAATATTGATGGCTTGTTCTCTTTCCAAACTTGGGATTCTAAAATCCTAGCAAACTCGTCCCAGGATGTGCTGGGAAATGAGCCAAGAGCCAAAATTAATGAAGAGCTATTGAATTTGAAGATTGCCTCTAAGCTCTTACCAAACTCAATTTGTTCAAGCTGAGAATGCATTATGAGCTCAGTGCTAGATCAATGTCCCCTGAGGCAACCCCATGGAAGATTCTCCACAATGTGTGGTGTTATTGTCCAAATAGCTCTTGCTTGTTGTCATCCCAAAGGGCCCTCTGGGCTTTATAAAACAGTGCTTACAAAGCAGAAATGGGGAGTCCATGGGGTTCTTCCCTGCTTCTAATATTTTTCCTATCATTCATTGACTTTAAGGAGAAATGTCATTTTGGTACAAAAAATCACAAACGAGGTAAGAAGTAATTCTACTCTTTCATAATATCTGGAAAAATTTGCACTGCATTTTCCACCTTTTGGGATCCTGAAGAGATGGGCTAGATGTAGAAACAAAAGCAATTCAAAAGATCCCCATGGAGACTTGAGAACCTTACAGAACTGCCAAGGAGGGATGGAATGTATATATTGTTGGAAATGTATATCTAGGGATGTTTTAGAAATACTCAGCCTGGATGATATATGTAAGAAGGATATATATCTCAAACAAGATTATTCTTCTTTGTGATTCCTGGCAGGTAGATACATGACCTTGGACAAATTATACCTCTCTAAGACTTGTTTTCTTATCTATAAAATGGATAAAATAATAGCCTAAGAATGTAAATGAGAAAATTTATATAAACTTTATTTATAAGATATCATGTTACTATCATAAAGTTAAATTAATAATACTATATAGTAAAATAATTAAAGGTACGGTGTTTATCCTCTACATTTAAATTAAATCACAACAATGACTACTTCTAAAAAACAACGCAGTTTTCAATTCAATGGTGAGACAAAGGCCAGAACACAAAAGGCCACAGCTTATTGACATGAGGTAATTTTAGCCATATCTAGTACAGAAAAGCAAGTTCTATGGCTCAGATAAAAAGTTTCAGAAGATAGGCACATTCATATGATGGATATCACATCCTTATTTGTAGCCTTGACTTTCACTTAAGTTCCAAACGCTTATTCTTAATAAATTATAGGTCCCCAAGGAAACCAGGTCCTTGGACAGTAGTTTGGATATTCACTCATTTAGAGGTTAGGAAGAAGAGCAAAATCCAACAAAACAGCAGACAGTTGAGACAGAAACACTAAGAAATTATACTTTTTTAAAAGCCAAGTTTCTTCCATACTCTGAATATTCTTGGAAAAGTCTAAGAGTCAGCCCTGACAAGCAAAATGAGGGAGATTTTGTGGATGATTGAATAGTGATTCAATAATTTCTACATCCTGAAGAAAATGGTAAAAAGAACCTACACCATAATGACTTTGGAAAAGGTAATCTTTTGAACCAATAATCAAGGAATTGTTTTCATATGTTAAGAGGCACTAATTTTTTTTGTTGTTAGAGGAGCACCAAATGAAGAAACTAAAGCAAAACAAACCACAAAAATACACACACATATTTCATGGAATAGGGAAGTATAGTCTGAAAAAGAGATAGCTAATAGAGGGAAGTATTACTGTCCTCAACTTTAGATATTATATTCAATTAAATAAACAATCATGAAACTATAGGTATGTTCCAGTTACTCTACTAGGCACTGGAAATACAGTTGTGAATGGTATAACCACAATTCCCTATGCTTATAGTCTAGTAATGGGAGAAGACAGACATTAAGTAATAATAATGAAAGTATGTAAAAAAAAGAAGCAGTTTTGTATAAATGAGACTAGATTCTGTACTTGCAGAGAAAAGAAGATAGAAACTTTTAGAAACACGTATCAACTTAATTCAAGGGAGACAAATAATCCAAGTGTTCAGCCATGAAGTAGAAAGCTTTGAGTACTAGTTAATATACCAATACTAGGAATAAAGTACGATATGTTAGCTGATGGTGACATATTGATTTAGAGTGATTCTGTAGAAGCAAGAGAGTAAGACTAAGTGTTTTTAAGGTCCCTTTTAACTCCAAGACCGTATAATTATAAACTTTTAGTTCTGTCATTACTTCAAGTGTTATCCTATTAGAGATAAACAGATTTGAAATAACATATGAATTCTACCTCCCTTCCCAATTTATAGAACATTGCCTTTTCCCTTTATGATCTTGTTTTTATAAAACTGAAATAAGAGAACCATAAAATTTGTGACCTGATTTTATGAGATTCAGCCATGGGTAGTTGCATACAGTCAAAGGATTTTGGGGGATTGTTAAATGTGCAGTCCCAGTGATTGACACTTTTTACAACATTAAAACAAATCCCTGAATGAAGAAGCAAATCAGATTCCTCTCATTAGTTTCTGTTTGACTTTTCTGACAGCCTGAACTGACAATAATTACATAGACCATCTTAAGAAATCTCTGATAGTCATCTCAGTATCTGTGACCTACATCATACCAGAAAGGGACACCTTCTACCAGACTTCATTTAGGAAATTTCCCACTGCATTGTGGTAAGCACCTGGTCAGGTATCTTTTCATGTGTCATGTCTCCTCTTAATGACACAAACATTGAAGTTCTCAGATTCCTCCTTATTGGGATCCCTGGACTGGAGAAGAGTCACATCTGGATATCCATTCCTTTCTCATCTGTGTACCTTCTTTCTCTCCTGGGAAACTTTACCATTCTCTTTCTTATCAAGACAGAGCCAAGCCTCCATGAACCCATGTACTATTTCCTTTCCATGCTCTCCATCTCAGACCTAGGGTTGTCCCTTTCTTCCTTACCCACCACTTTGGGGCTATTCCTATTCAGTGTCCATGAAATTCATGCACCTGCCTGCTTTGCGCAAGAGTTCTTTATCCATTTATTCACAGTCACTGAAGCTTCTGTGCTATCTGTAATGGCATTTGACCGATATGTGGCCATCCACAATCCTCTGAGATACAGCACAATCTTAACCAGCTCTCGAGTCATCAAAACAGGGATCTTACTGACTTCTAAAAATGTTCTTTTGATCCTTCCACTGCCCTTTCTCTTGCAACGGCTGATATACTGTCATCAAAACCTGCTCTCACACTCCTACTGTCTCCACCAGGATGTCATGAAGCTGGCATGCTCTGACAACAGAGTCAATGTTGTCTATGGACTCTTTGCCGCGCTCTCCACCATTCTGGATTTGTTGTTTATTACTTTTTCCTACGTAATGATCTTAAAGACAGTCCTGGGCATTGCAACCCCCAGAGAGCAGCTGAAAGCCCTCAACACCTGCATTTCTCATGTCTGTGCTGTGCTCATCTTTTATGTACCCATGCTCAGTGCCGCAATGCTCCACCGTTTTGCCAGAGATGTGTCTCCTCTGACCCACATCCTCATGGCTGATGTTTTCCTACTAGTGCCCCCACTGATGAACCCCATTGTGTACTGTGTGAAGACCCGTCAAATCCGAGAAAAAGTTGTGGGGAAACTTTGTCCAAAAAGAAGTTGATCAAAGGAATGAGAAAGGGAAAACATTTGTAAGTAGTGACTAAATAAACTTTGAATGTGTGGCTGGAATAAAGCATGAAAATGTAGAATGGCCTTGGGTTTCATAATCAGACAGAGCTCACAGACTGAATGGCTTTTGAAACTCAGCACTCTCAGTACCATGCTGAGCACTGACGGGGACAATCACGGGGTTGTTCAAATTGGTGCCCAACATCTCCTGTCTCAGCTGATCATTAAATATCACTAGGAATACTGTTATTTTACTGTTCTATTTAGCTCCCACATCCATCTGTCAGGTTTTTTAGTACTCTATTTTGCTATGTATAATGCATGCCCATGTTTCTGGCCCACACTTTCAGGGAAAAAAAAATTTTGTTTTAACTTTTTAATTCAATTTTTTTTATTTATATATAAAACCACTTATCATATTCCAGGGTATTATTTTGCATACAGATATCATTATCGCTTTCTATAGTTACAGTTTTTTAAAAGATTTTATTTATTTATTTTTAAACACAGAGAAGGGAAAGAAAGAGGGAGAAGAACATCAATGTGTGGTTGCCTCTCACGCACCCCCTACTGGGGACCTGGCCCACAACCCAGGCATGTGCCCTGACTGGGAATGGAACAGTCAACACTTTGGTTCACAGCCTGTGCTCAATCCATTGAGCTACAGCAGCCAGGGCTAGAGTTACGCTTTTAATGCATAAGCATAAATAAAAGAATTAGAAACAGTTATATAGATATGGAATTAGTACACTACCTATGTATAATGTGCATCCTTATTTTTCTCTAAAATATTTGGGCAAAAAGTGTGCATTATACAAGGCAAAATATGGTATCTCTACTTTTCTGCATGTTTTCTTTATAAATATTAATGCATTTTGATTATTCAAAGTAAAGACAATGAAACATGACTGACTCCTATTTTTTATCATTTGATTTAAAGTCTTCTGTATATATTCTACCAATTTATTCCATTCCCCTTCAAAAAAAATCCCTCCCTGTCAAAATTTAATTATAACTCCTAAAAGGTAAATTCCATATCTTCTTGTCTTTTTGGCAACCTTGCTGCACCTTCTATATTTTTTCTTTTTTTTTTTTTTTTTCAGTCTCCCTACTAAGAGCTACTCTTTCTCAGCCATTAGGCATGTTTGTTTTAAAAGAGAAATATTTTAAGAGTGGCATGCCTTTGCTGCCTCAACTTTCTCAATTCTCATGAATTAATTATCTTAATGTGTTTGTGTTTTAATTTATTTATGTATAGTAATATATATACATATATATCAGTATGCATTTAACATGAATGCATGTTGTTTTTTAAATTATTCTTTTGTTTCTTGTTATTTCTTCTTCATCTGTTTATACCCAGACATGAACAAATCATACTAGCCCCTTCTGGTCACAAGAATTAACAGCTAACAATGTTTCTGAAAAGATGCACTACCTGCATTCCAGTCAAAAAAACACCAGATTGGGAAGTTCTGCTTATTGCAGGATATTTAACAATCCACAATCAAAATTCCAATAGTTCACGCAGACTCTTGGCAATGGTGGGAACCCTTTTGAAACCTTGTCTCATATTCTGTTTATACTTACGTAATCATAGAATGGCACATATGTTGGTGGAATTTATGCTATTGAACAATATTTGCATTTCGCTAACAACTCAAAATGTGCAATAATCTCTTTCTTTGGCAAATATGTATGCATTTATATTTCTACTACATGTTTTTTCAATAACCTTAATCATCTTCAATTTTATTAACAATCTCTAATTTTCTCTAAATATACTTTGTGTTAGTTTTCTAATTTCCTAAAATATATTAACTTTTATTTCAATTAAAACATTTAAAAGTAATAATTAGACACTTTTGAGAATTAACAGGGCTACAAAAATAAATACAATTATATAATTATATTACTATTTCAAAATTGTATACATACTTTGAAATTCTTCATATATATTTAATAATTATGTATATGTACTTCATATATAAAAATATTGGTATATTAATTGAAAAATTATCTTAGTATACTGGTTGGTTAGTGAAACAGTTTGAAACAGAAGATAATTTCAAATATAAATTTTCTCTAGAAATAAAGCAATCTATACAGCTTGCTTTCCATGTACAGCTCTGTTTGCAAGCTTTGGATTAGCAAATAATTTCCATGTGCTGAAAACATAAAAGCTAGATTTTTTTGGTATTCCAATTTTTCAATATTTTGATTAAAGATGTCTAAATTACTTTGAACAAAAATACATGTAAAAATTTAACCCTGGCTGGTGTGGCTCAGTGAACTGAGCACCAGCCTGCAAACTGAAAGGTCGTTGATTGGATTCCCAGTCAGAGCACACCTGGCTGCGGGCCAGGTCTCCAGCTGGGGACATGCGAGAGGTAACCAATCATGTATCTCTTGCATACTGATGTTTCTCTCCCTCTCTTTCTTTCTTCCTTCCCCTCTCTAAAACTTAATAAATAAAATCTTTTTAAAAAAATTAGAAGTTGTGTTCTCTGGAAGCAAATGTTAAGACAGCTTCAGTATGCAAAGAATTTAAATGTGTGAAAGAGAAGGAGCAAAATCAGGATTGAGTAAAGGGAGACATTAGACCATGCTTCACAGATAATGAAATATCTGTCAGGCTGAATGGGGGCTCAGAGTGAAGACTGCTTTATGAAGGAGTTTGCATTGATCAGAAAGGGCCAATTACTTATACCACTACTTGCTCACTGATTACCAAGTCACCCCAAGGCATTATTTCTCCAAGTCGGAAATGAAGAGTATGTCTTCACATTTGTAAATATCTGCTTTGTCTCAAAAATTTCCTAATTCAGCTACTCTAAATATGTATACAAAGAAAATAGACTAGAAAAAGAATTGACTGGCTATAATCATAAATATGTTTAAACCACATCCA
This sequence comes from Anoura caudifer, assembly GCA_004027475.1. Lineage (NCBI taxonomy): Eukaryota > Metazoa > Chordata > Mammalia > Chiroptera > Phyllostomidae > Anoura > Anoura caudifer. The sequence goes on along the minus strand of PVKU01012171.1, from coordinate 30,217 downwards.
TTCCAAGTAGAAAAAGTTTCTTAATTTCATAAGAACATTGTTTTACCACACTGCTATACCAGAATAAAACATGCATTGATAACATTTCTACGTTTTGTTAAAATGTATTTCTACTGTTGAGCTTCTTAGCAGAACTCAAAAGAGCATTCACAGTAAGACCAAGTGTTTTACAGAATAAAATCTGAATAGAACAAATGTTTAAAAACTTTACTTTGAAGAGGGGAAATGGGACAATTGTAATAACACAATTAATAAAATATATTTTTAAAAAACTTTACTTTGATTCATATATTGACACAAATAATTAACTTAAATAACATTGATTTAGGGAGTGACATCAGCATTATGATAACAGATGATGTTTCTCATTAGAACCTATGAACAAACATGTCTCTGTAGGAGGTGTGAGATGCTACACCATATGCCAAGGGAAGGAGTATAGGTCTCATCCACCTGTGCTTTGGATAATAGGCAGATAGACTTCAGTACTGGTTCCATAAGAGCCTGTGAACCACCTCCAGCCCCTGTTGACCTTGGTCTGCTAGCTCCTGGGAAACACTGACTGGGACAATCACCCACAGATAAGAGAAGTTCAAATTTCCAGAGAAGAAGTTCCAACACTCTTCTATATTTTTTTTAAAGAGTTTAAATGAATGGGAGTAAGATAAATAGCTTGACTTTGTCTGTACCACCCCTTCCCAAAGCAGTAAATTCTGTGGGTAAGCAAGATCATCTTAGCCCTTGAGTTTTTCCGCAAAGGAAAAGAAGTTCAGGTGATAAGCTTCTGTAACTATGCAGGATGCTGCCGAAGAGATTCATTTCTCTTACTGCATCCAGAGTACTAAATATGAATCTCCCTGACTGGAGAGAGGGAAGAGAACAGGAGAGAGGAAGATTAAATTCTCAGAGGGCATTAAAAGACATTGTGTGCCTGTATTGTGAATTTCATCAAGAGGTCCTCCCATGTACCAATAGGAAAGCATCACATGCAGATTCCCCAACTGACAACAAAACTCAAGAAGTGAGACTACATCAAGCCAAAAAGTTTCTGCACAACAAAAGAAACATGTAATATCTTGAAAAGGCAGCCTACCTAATGGGTAAAAATATTTGCAAACTATGAATCTGATAAAAAGTTAATATCCAAAATACATGCAACTCTGTAACAAAAGCCAAACAACCTGATTTCAAAAATGGGCAGAGGAACTAAATAACATTTTTTCAAGAGGATATACAAAAGACCAAAAGGTACATGAAAAGATGTTCAGCATCACCAATCATCAGAGAAATACAAATCAAAAACAATGACAATGACTATCATCAAGAAGATAAGAGAGAACAGGTGCTAGCAAAGATGTGGGAACAAAGGAACAATTGTGCACATGTTGTCGGTGGGAGTATAAATTGATGACGCCACTATGGAAACCAGTTGGAAGGTTTCTCAAAAAATTAAAAGTAGAACTACTACATGACCCAGGGATTCACCTTGGTATATATGTAAAAGGAATAAAATCAGGATGTCAAAGACACATCTGTGCTCCAGTATTTATTGCGGCATTATTCACAATAGCCAAGATATGGAAAAAATCTAAATGTCTGTCAATAGATAAATGATAAAGAATGTGGTCCATATATAAACAATGGAATATTATTCAGCCACAATAAAGGAAATCCTGCCCTTGTGACAACATGAATGGATGTTGAGGGTATTATGCTAAATGAAATAAGTCAGACACAGAAAGACATCATTTATATATGGAATCAAAAAGAAAAAAAGACTAAACTTGTAAAAACAGAGAGTAGAATGAAGAAAGGTAATACTAGGGGAAAATGGGGTGATGTTGGTCAAAAGGTGCAAACCTCCTGTTAGAAGAGCAATTGTTTCTGGGGATCTAATACACACTGTTCTGATTATACAGTGATTAACAATAATGTATTATACAATTTAACGTTCTTAAGAGAGTATTTTTTCTGAGCATTTTTTGTTTGCATATTCAAATTATTTCCTATTAACCCAAAGCTACTGACTTCATTCATTCCATGAGCTTTGACATAAGAAGCATCCTGAGTAGTTAGCTTAAAAAGAGAGAGAGAGAGTATCTGGAAGAGGTAGCATTGTCAAATATAGCTCAAACCACCAACTGAAAGTGGGAGCAGTTAGCTATATCTATCTGCTCGTATACCACTGAATTTTATTTTATCATCAATGACTCTGCCTGCTGCCTTTGCAGCCCTACTAATATTTTATTGGAAATGGAAAAGGAAAGAGAGATGAGAAAACACTAGTCATTTATGAGATTTAGAAATGTGTTAAAGTAGGAATCATACTCCCTGCACATTTATCTCACAGGCCATTAGGTGAAACTGCAACAAAAACTTGAAGCGCAAAGGGAAGATCTAACAACCCATCCAGGCAAATTTTAATATAGTTATGTATAACATGTGGCAAAATGAAAAATACAGGACAGATTGCAAACTGTTGGAGAATCAACACAGTAAATGTAAGGTAGGCCCATTTTTGGCAAGCTTGGATCATAGCCACTCTCCTAATTATTTTAACAATGGTGGTTACTGAGAATCCATTAAGTGTCAGCTATTCTGTTCAGGTGTTTCCTCCGATTGTTAAAATTAATTCTGGAGGAACTGTTGATATAGATCAGGGGTGTCAAACTCATTTTCACCAGGGACCACATCAGCCTCTTGGGTGCCTTCAAAGGGCCGAACGTAACTTTAGGACTGTGTAAAGGTAACTACTCCTTAACAGTTAAGTGAGAGCTCAGCACTGCCACTGGGTAGAAACAAGGTGCTGGTCCAGATAAAACAAGGTGGAGGGCCGGAATTGGCCCGAGGGTGTTGTGTTTGCCACCTGTGATGTAGATGCTGGTAGTTAAAATGGGTTGATGAACCATTCGAAGGTTCCAAATGGTTCATCATGCCGGTTCCAAACTGGCATTTTGGATTATGAGTTTCCAAATTATGACCCAGAGCACATGTATACTAGGGAGAAAAACACAAGGAATGAATGGTCAACAGTCCTTAAGAAACCTATAGTTAAGACTAAAGGCCATCATTCTCCCTAAACACAAACCAAATTACGTTAGCAGTTGACTCTCAAACTTACGAGAGTGCCTGATAGTACCCGGGTCTGTCTGGAAAAAAAAAAGAGGGGAGAGGTTCCCTTTTTAAGATATAAGGAGATAATCTAAGAGATTAACTAACAGGTCCTAGGTTGCATAGTCACATCATTAGGAAGTATCAGAGATAAGGCTGGAATCAGCTGTATCTTTTATTTGAATTAAAAACCTCTCTCTCTCTCTCTCTCTCTCTCATAATACTGCTCTACAGGCCTAACTAGGTCTTTCTTATCCAGTTTCAGAAACTGAAATCTGTAAGTAGAAACATACCAACATCTTCAAAGTATTCCTAGCCCACATACAGCATTGGGGTTTGTCAGCATCTCGTGACTTCTACACTCAGCTAAACATCTTGAGACCTCTTCAGGGAATTCTCAGGCACAAAAAAAAAAAAAAAAAAAAAAAAAAAAAAAGCCCCTGAGGAGAAGCTGCTGGACTTTTCAAAAACACCCTGTGTTTTAAGCAGAGAATATTCATGTAGCTGATCTACCACCCATCCTGAGCTCTGACTGAGAAGCAATATGTACTCCAAGCCCCTTTTTCTGCAGTGGCTGGTGCTCAGGTATGTATTAGAAGAATCACAGAGAACAGCCAGGAATACAGAGATAACTGGAGCACAAATAACCAGGATCATACACTGAGCTCTCAGTTTAGCTACTTGGCTAAATCCCCACAGCAAATTAATGAAGAAAATTTTGAGTGGCAGATAAACTGGGAATAGGAGACCTGCTGGTCTAGTCCTACTCTGTCCCTGAGTGTGATGTTGTAAAAAGATTTTACTTGGGGTAGTGAATACACAATACAATATACAGATGATGTATTATAGAACTGTATACACCTTAAACCTATATAATTTTATATTAACCAATGTCACCCTAATAAATTCAATTTTAAAAAAGTCATTTTAGTCATTCAGTTTAACCCTTGCTGCCTCTCTCCCATCTTTTTTTTCTCATCATTCAGAGTGATAGTTCCTTTATCTTTAAAATTAAAATTGCAATCTCTATCTTTCTTACCTTAAATTATATTAAGATAATTAAATATTAAAATGGATTTGGCAGTGTTTTTTAACAATCAAGCTTTATACTCATATAAGGCCATAATTGTACTTGGGAGTAATTTTGCAAACCGTCATCAACACGGATGCTGGCAACCTTAAATAGCTTTGTTTGCAATTATGTTAAGAGTCAGAGAAAGAGAGTGTTATCAAAATCACTGCTCAGCCTATCGATCCTCTGTTTCTGCCATAAACCCTAGGGTGATATCCCTTTGCCTCAATAAATTGGAGCTGCTGGGAGAATCAAGGGTGCATGATATCATCTAGTGGTGAAGTCAGCTGACACTTTTTCCAATCTGGAAAAATCTGAGGTGAGTGCCTTATAGGAGAAAATGTAGAGCCACTGCACTAAAAGTTGTTCTATATAATGCTTAACAGCATCTCATCTCTTTTTTTATCCATCCATTCATGCATTTATTCAGCAAACTGTATTAGCTTCCAAATCTGTGTGGAGATTTCAAGACTCCAGAAAGACAGTAATTCCATCTTCCAGTGCTAGCTGACTTCCTTTGATCTTTTTCTTCAGTCTCCTACTTGGCATATTTGCCTCTTACTCAGACCCTAAATATAATAGGCAAGGAATGTATTTGGAAGAAAGACAATAATGGAGATAGGGTACTATGGATGCAGCTCCTCACTAAACAGGCACTATGACCCTTTCCTGTCTGAATGAAATAAATGACTGCTACATGTTTCCTCTACTTCACAAACTCTCTGAAATGGCTCAGTGTGTGATGTGTGGGAACCAGCTTCACGGTAAGCCTGATGGCTGAAAAGCCACACATATATTGAAATTCTTGTTTGCATCTCCCTTTAATTGATGGAAAATTTTCCCTTCTTTGTTATCATTCCTTTCAAAAAGTTTTTGCCATTTTTTCTCTCGATATTAGAGCAAGATTGTATTGTTGCCTATGCCACTGTAAGCATGCTTTCCAAATCTTTAAATATTTCCTTTTCCTCCACAGCCTATATTCTTTCCAAGTCTCCACTTCTCTCCTTCGTTTTTTCTCTTTCCTAGATGCCTCTCTTTGTATTTGTTTCTTGTTTCTCCTTTGGAATCATACAGCCCTCAAGAGGGGTTTTATTGCTGTATTAATTATTATGTTATTATTATTTGTTTTGATTTGAAGTGTGAATGGTAAAAGCTGGTATGGACTTTTCTTCTTTTTTTTTTAATCCTCAGCCCTTCAATGCCCCTCTACCTTAATGAGAAAAAAGGCAGTGTTCTGAAGGAGTAAGCTCAACTTCCTATCTCTTTTCCTTAAAATATCCTGACATCTTCACCCATCCTCTAGATTTTCTCTTAGAGGAAAATTACAAGTAATATACACTTTTTATTTACTCCTCCCTACCCACTGATAATTTAAGCCTTTAGAATCTTTCTGCAATCTATTAAAATATCCTCTGAAAAATCAACAATGACCTCACCATCATTTAAGTAGAATGCCTTTTTAAAAACCTCCATCCATCCTCTGTCATCTCTTTTTGTAATCAGCAGTGGTGACTTGCCTTTAGGGATACTATAGACTACTATTCTCATCCTGTTTCTCTGATTCTATATTCTCTGTCCCTTTTCTAGTTCAAGTTTTATGTCCTACCCTCATTTAAAATAGCTTCTGGTGTTATGAACTGAGTTCTTGTCTTTCCTTTCCATGCTGCATCCACTAGCAATTGCCTCCATATTCATGGGAGATGCCCTTTATCTAAACCCTCACTTAAACCCAAGATCACTACATATAACATACTCTAGATACTCTCTCTAAGAATTCCATTTTAAGTTTACGTTCAGAATGTTCCAAACTAAACTCAGTCTCCAAAATATTTTTCCTCTCTATTGTTACCTATTTTGGTCCATCTAATGTTACGCATATAATGGAGATGCCTATCCAGATGTGTCAAGGTACAAAATTTACAGTTTGGCTTTTTAAAAATTAATTTCTTAATGGTGTGACATTTAGTAAGAGAAGTAAATGTGATATAGGACAATAGTACAAACTCAGCAGTACAGAGGGTTGAATTTCGTCCTCTACACTTACTTGCTCTGTGACTACACCCAGGTCACTTCACGCTTTTTGTGCTACCATTTTCTCACCTTAGATGAGAATTCATCTCAGAGTGTTGTGAGAGCAGAAAAGCATAATATACATTAGGCACTTAGTAAATAGTCAGGAACATAGTAAATAAGTATTAACTATTTTAAGTTCTTTATGCATGTGATAAAATATACGTGTCACACCATATTAACATATATACACTCATTATATTGTGGTTTGCAAGACATGTGGTTGAATAAAAGTTCCAAGGGTGGAAGTGAAGGAGATTGCAGGCCAGTTACTATAGAGACAGACCTATTCTTGCATGTAATGTTGATTCAAGCTCCAGAGGCACAGCCCACTCTGAGACCCTGAAGATTTCATCTCCTCATTATCAGCTACAGATCAGAGGCTTCCCCTGTCCATTTCAGGTTTCTCTTTGTTACTTGTGTTTCAGATCTGGTGCATACCACCCCCATGTCTACATCTAGCCCCAGTCAAACCACTATCATGTTGAGAACACATATATCTCCAGATACCTATCAAAACTAAACCTCAAAGCACCCTTTCCTAGAATTATTTGTTTTCCAGAGACCCTGCTTCTTCTCAGGCATTTCTCAGTTCCGGACTTTAGATTTGCACGCCACCATTTGCCTCTGGAGCCACTAGAGGATTTTATGTAGATTCAGGAAAGGCATCACTCTGGTCACAAGTTACAAGCTCAAGGAGCTCAACATTTATTCAGTGCTTCCTTTGCATTCCCCTGCAGGCTAAGCATTGTGGAATAAAATACCATCCCCAGCTAAATCATAAATACATCTAAAGGTACATGATATGCACCTGATACTAGTAGACAGTTGTGAAAAATAATGTGTAGTACCAGTTCCCCATATGTATGATATAGATTCTGAACGCTTTACTGATTGAATTGGAGATTTCTTTTTTCAGGGAGAAACACAAGGAAAAGGCTCCATCTGAGATGACCTCATTGAACCACTGAGTCCAACACTGGTGGACATAGTACCATAAAGGTAAATCACATGTTATCCATTAGCTATAGAAACTCCCTCTAGAAGTCTGAATAAAGTAGGGACTTCAGTTAATAACAATGTTGGTTCTATGATTGTAACAAATATACAATACAAATATAGATATCAATAATTAAAGAGACTGGGTTCAGGGAACTCTCTATATTATTTCCCAATGCTTCTGTGAGCCTAAAACTGTTCTAAAAACTATGTATTTAAAAATAAGTAAGCAAATACCTTCTAAAGTCTCCTTCCTATATATTATCTTTTTCTAAAGCCCTCCAGAAAAAAACAATATATCAAGTCCTCCAATTGTTTCCCATTTAATTTACAGACCCATTCTGACCCTCTGGAACTAGAATGCTTAGGTGAGTGATCTGTCACTCTTCAGGAATCTTATTCTATACTGAAGTCCAAGATTGTAAAGCCATGACAATTCTTTATAACAGCAGCCTCCAAAAAGCCACTTTCTTCCTGACGGGCTTCCAAGGTCTTGAAGATCTCCATGGCTGGATCTCTATTCCCTTCTGCTCCATCTATTTGACCGTTATTGTAGGAAACCTCACCATTCTCCATGTCATCCATACTGATGCCACCCTCCATGAACCCATGTACTATTTCTTGGCCATGCTGGCCCTCACAGACTTGGGGCTTTGCCTTTCTACATTACCCACTGTGCTGGGCATCTTCTGGTTTGATGCCAGAGAGATTGGTATCCCTGCCTGCTTCACTCAGCTCTTCTTCATCCATACCTTGTCTCTAGTGGAGTCTTCAATTCTATTGTCCATGTCCATCGATCGCTATATAGCCATCTGCAACCCCTTGCGTTACTCCACAGTCTTGACAACTGCACGTATTATCAAGATGGGACTCAGCTCAGTGCTTAGAAGTGCCCTGCTCATTCTCCCCCTGCCATTCCTCCTGAAGCGCTTCCAGTACTGCCGCTCCCATGTGCTGGCCCATGCCTACTGTCTGCACCTGGAGATCATGAAGCTGGCCTGTTCCAGCATCATTGTCAATCACATTTATGGGCTCTTTGTTGTAGCCTGCACTGTGGGTGTGGACTCACTGCTTATCTTCCTCTCCTATGCCCTTATCCTCCGTACAGTACTAAGCATTGCCTCTCACCAGGAGCGACTTCGGGCCCTCAACACCTGTGTCTCCCATATGTGTGCGGTACTACTCTTCTACATCCCCATGATTGGCTTGTCTCTGGTGCACCGCTTTGGTGAGCATCTGCCCCACATTGTTCACCTCCTCATGTCTTATGTGTATCTACTGGTACCGCCTCTCATGAACCCCATTGTTTACAGCATCAAGACCAAGCAAATCCGCCAACGCATTGCTAAGAAGTTTGAATTTTTTAAATCACTGAGATGTTTTCAATAGGGTTAGGTTAGGGTAAAAGGAGGAAGTTTGTGGCATAAGGCTCATAGATAATTTTTGTTTCAGCTATGCTGTGGCAAAATGACAAACTCTAGTTATAGAAAAAGTGAATTAACAATGCAACATAATACATGAGTAACCTTAAGAAAATTACTTACCTCTCTGTTCTTTGGTTCCTCAAATGAAGAATGAGTATGGAAATAATTACAATACCTTTCATGCAGGGATGTTATGAAAGTTAAATGAGATAATTCATGCAAATATTTAACAGTGCCTCACATATATCAATTCTCAACAAATATTTAGACCTTCTGCTGTTTGGTGTTTCCAAACTCTAGTTTACCACATATACTAACATTTGAGATTGCTGAGGCATCTTTATTGTAGTAATAGAAATAAAGAGACAAAGAGATGTGAAAATAGCATGAAGTGTTTGTGAGAACTGTACACTGCAGGTACCACGTAAATATTGATGGGAACAACTTTACTCACACTACAAATTAGGATGTACAGGGGGGAATGTTAACTATTTTCTTTCCAAATCATCTGTCTTCCTCATAATCTTCTACCAATTAATGATCATGAAAAAAATGCAATAACAACAATAAAAATAATACTGAATTTTTTTTAAATTGCTCATTTTAGCTTCAGTCCTCTCAGTCCTATCCAATAATATTGCCTATAGATCAGTTTTATTCTCCCTTAGTTCTGTATCTCCTCAAGGAACCACCTTTGTATATGAGGTATTCCCTTATATCTTCTCTCTCTGCCTTTTCTCTCTCAACCTTGCTTCTTTTCTCCACTTTTTTCTTGACTAGAAGACATGGGCTTTTATTTTACCTCTCTGCACATCATATACCATTTTTCCCTTAAGAAGCTTCATAGTTAAATTTAAAGCAGATGGGATTGTCTTCCCTGTAAAAGGATCAAACTCTATGGCCCTTCTAGTCAAAGCTGTTGAAAGATTAATCTAGTCTCTCTGTTTCTTAAATTATATTTTATTGATTATGCTATTACAGCTGTCCCATTTCTTTCTCCCCTTTATCTCCCTCTGTTCTGCACACACTCTCCCATCAGCATTCTCCCCCTTAGTTCATGCCCATGAGTCTTACATATAAATTCTTTGGCTTCTCCATTTCCTATATTATTCTTAATCTGTCCCTGTCTATATTGTGCCTACTAATTATGCTTCTTATTCCCTGTACCTTCTCCCCCATTTTACTCCCCCCATCCTGTAACCCTCCATGTGATCTCTATTTCTGTGAATCTGTTCCTGTTCTAGATGTTTGCTTGGTTTGTTTTTTGTATTTTTTGTTTATATTCAGTTGTTGATAGTTGTAAGTGTGTTGTCATTTTACTGTTCATACTTTTTATCTTTTTCTTAGATAAGTCCCTTTAACATTTCATATAATAAGGGCTTGGGGATGATGAAGTCCTTTAACTTTACCTTATCTGGGAAGCACTTCCTTTATCTGCCCTTCCATTCTAAATGATAGTTTTGCTGGATAGAGTAATCTTGGAGAGGTTTATGAGCCCGTGGGACAACATGAAACATTCCAACATCTAAATCACAGGGGTGCCAGAAGGAGAAAAGGAAGACCAACGAGTAGAAAACTTATTTTAACAAATAATGAAGGAAAACTTCCCCAATCTGGTGAAGGAAATAGACTTCCAGGAAGTCCAGGAAGCTCAGAGTCCCAAAGAAATTCAACCAAAGAAGGAACACACCAAGACACATCATAATTAAATTACCCAAGATTAAAGATAAGGAGAGAATCTTAAAAGCAGCAAGAGAAAAGCAGAGGGTTATCTACAAAGGAGTTCCCATAAGACTATCAGCTGATTTCTCAAAAGAAACCTTGCAGGCAAGAAGGAGCTGGAAAGAAGTATTCAAAGTTATGGAAAGCAAGGACCTAAATCCAAGATTACTCTATCCAGCAAAGCTATCATTTAGAATGGAAGGGCAGTCTCTCTGTTTTTATCTCTCTCTTTCTTTGTCTCTCTTTCTTTTTCTCCATAACATCTGAGATTCAAACCAGTTTTCTGCCAAAACACATCTAATACTACCTGTTTCTTTTCAGTGCTTAGACTCAGCGGTTGTAAAGACATAGTACTTGTGAGTAGAAGGAGTATTATTTATATCACAAAATATTTGTTAAAAAAATGATAAAAGTATAGATAAACAAATGTTAGGAGCTAAATAATGGCCTCCCCAAAAGGGTTGAAGTTACAACCCTCAGTCCCAGAAAATGTGTTTGGAGGTAAGGTCTTTAAAAATATGATTAAGTTAAAATGAAGGTGATTAAGTTAGAATGAAGTTGTTAGGGTGGACCCAAATCCAATACAGCTGGTGTCCTTCTAAAAAGAAAAGATGCTGATGATACTGATACATAGAAGAAAGGTCATACAAGGACCCAGTGACAAGGTGGCCACCTGCAAGCAAAGGATAAAGGCCTAAGAAAAAAAACAAGCCTGCAGACACCTTGATCTTGGACTTTCAGCTACAGAACTGTGAGAAAATAAATTTCTGTTGTTAAAGCCACCCACTCTGTGGTATTTTTGTTGCTGTAGCCTTAGAAATCTGATACAAGAGATTTTATATTTTGGAATAAATTTCAGGCTAAAAGTGAAGATGCCTTTTTAATTATAAAGAAAATAGAAAATTCTGAAATTAGAGTTAAAAATAAATAATAAAAAAGGGATATATGAAAATCCCTAAACCTCTGTGGTTGTCAAAAATGCCAGTTTTAATTCTGTAAGGATGAGGCCCACAGATCTGAATGTTAACAAGCATCCCAGGTGATTCTGATCCTAATTATCTGGGGACTATGATTTGAAAATACTGCTTCATAATACTCAAATAGGTATACATGCTCAACCAGAGATTAATGCAATGTGGCCACAAGAGGATGCCCACCACATTTCAAAGCATCCAGTCAAGTCATTGAATTGGGATAATCTCTTATGATTGGATTAAGAATTCTAGGGCAGCAGTCCCCAACCTTTTTGGCACCAGGCACTGGTATTGTAGTAATTTTTCTACAGCCCGGGGTGGGGGATGGTTTCAGGATGTGTTAAGCACATTATATTCAAGTTTACCTCCTGGTTCCTAACAGGCCCTGACTGGTACTGGTTCATGGCCTGGAGGTTGGGGACCCCTGTTCTAGGGCATTCCTTACTATTTATACCTTTATATTCCCAAAAGGAATCCAATAAACTAGATACTAGTTGGGTATCTAGTATTAGGTATTGGGTTGGGTATTGGGTAATAATAACACTGAAATGGTCCTTAATTCTTCTGTCTAAAATGTTTTCTCCATCAGGTTTCAGAGTCCAAAAACAGATGATTAACTCTTCATATTCCTGTATTAACATATAAAATTCCTTCTTGGATTTAACTACTCTGCAGGGGTTTATGTTGCCCACAAGTTATGAAAATAGGTTAATTTCTCTAATTTGCCCCTTGATGTCTAGAAACACAGTGTTAAGTTCTGAGTAGATCAAAAACAGGAAGAGGAGATGAAGTCTCTGAGTGTAGGCAGGGGTCAAGAGCATATAGGGTTGCACAGGGTACCAAGAATAAGCATCCATACAATCACAATATTCCAAGAACTTGGCCTGACTTCTTGCTTCCTCTTTGGTGATAAGAAAGCCATTCATTAAAAAAGCCCTTTTAAATATTGCATATGGTTATATATATATATATATATACAACATGCACACTGTCACATACAATGTGCATAAACTATACAATTATGATACATTACACATAAAGAACTATTAACATCACCCACTGTGCTTTTCCAAATTGGTGCAGGTTGTTTAAAACCTTCTCCAGGCAACTTCCGGCCAAGATGGAGGCATAGGTGGACACACTGTGCCTCCTCTCACAACCAAAATTAAGGATAACAAAAATATAGAACCAAAAAAACCCAACCAGAACAGATAGAAAATTGATTTGTACAAAAGTCCAAAAATGATTCACCCAGACTGGTAAGAGCAGCAGAGTCAGTGGCTGGAGGAGAGGGGTCGCGGCAAGAAAAAGCAGTGGCTAGTGGTACTGGACACGCAGACAGCGGTTGGCACACCCAAGGCCCACAGGAGGCAGTACCGAGCGTGGGGAGGCACCCAGCAGACCAAGTGAGGGGCACAAGGTGGCTGACCGTGGTCACACATTCGCATGCAGATAAACCAGGCGAAAACAGTCAGCAAGACAGACTGCACAGCACAGGGGCCCAGAGCCAGGAAATAAAGCCTAAAAGCACTGAATGAAAACACTTGTGGAGGTCAAGGTGCTGGGAGAGACTCCCAGCCCCACAGGAGAGTTTGTTGGAGAGACCCACAGGGTCCTAGAACATACACAAGCCCACACACATGGAAATCAGCACCAGAAGGGCCCAATTTGCTTGGGGGAAGTGGCGGGGAGGGACTGGAATCCGAGAGAGAGTGGAGCAAGCGCCATTGTTCCCTCTTGGACCCTGACCCCACATACAGCATCACAACCCAGCGACTGGGCTGCCCCACCCTGGTGAACACCTAAGGCTCTGCCCCTCACTACATAACAGCCAGAACTAGACCAAAAAAAAAAAAAAAAACTCTCTCAAACGGGAGAACAGATCAAAGCCCCAGAGCTAATTCATCTAAGAGGCCAAGAGATAGCCAACCTATCAGATGCACAGTTTGAAGCTCTGGTGATTAGGAAGCTCACAGAACTGGTTGATTTTGGTTGCAAATTAGATGAACAAATGAAGGCTACAATAAGTAAAATGAAGGAAAATGCACAGGGAACCAATAGAGATGGGAGGAAAACTAGGACTCAAATCAACGGAGTGGACCAGAAGGAAGAAAGAAACACCCTATCAGAAAAGAATGAAGAAACAAGAATTCAAAAAATGAGGAGAAGCTTAGGAACCTCCAGGACATCTTGAAATGTCCCAACATCCAAATTACAGGCATACCAGAAGGGGAAGAAGAAGAACAACCAGTGGAAAACTTATTTGAACAAATAATAAAGGAGAACTTCCCCAATCTGACAAACGAATTAGACTTCCAGGAAGTCCAGGAAGCTCAGAGAGTCCCAAAGAAGTTGGACCCAAGGAGGAACACACCAAGGCACATCATAATTACATTAGCCAAGATTAAAATGAAGGAGAGAATTCTAGAAGCAGGAAGGGATAAGGGGACAGTCACCTACAAAGGAGTTCCCATCAGACTGTCAGCTGATTTCTCAAAAGAGACCTTGCAGGCAAGAAGGGGCTGGAAAGAAGTATTCCAAGTCATGAAAGTCAAGGACCTACATTCGAGATTGCTCTATCCAGCAAAGCTATCATTTAGAATGAAAGGACAGATAAAGCACTTCTCAGATAAGGTCAAATTCAAGGAGTTCATCATCACCAAGCCCTTATTATATGAAATGTTAAAGGGACTTATCTAAGAAAAAGAAGATAAAAAAAATAGGACAGTAAAAAGACAGCAAACTCACAGGTATTAACAACCACAGCTAAAACAAAAGCAAACTAAGTTAACAGCTAGAACAGGAGCAGAACCACAGAAATGGAGATCACATGGAGGGTTAGCAACAGGGGAGTGGGAGGAGGAGAGAGGGGGAAAAGGTACAGAGAATAAGTAGCATAGATGGTGGGTAGAAAATAGATGGGGGGGCAAGAATAGCATGGGGAAAGTAGAAGCTAAAGAACTTATGACACATGGACATGAACTAAAGGGGGGAATGTGGGTGGGAGGGTGTGTGCAGGGTGGAGGGGAATGATGGGGGAGAAATGAGACAACTGTAATAGCATAATTAATAAAATATAATTTACAAAAATAGAATAAAAACAAAACCTTCTCCAGATCTTTCAGTTATAACTACACACATAACATCCTCTGGGCTCCCCTTCTAAACATTTCACAAGATCATTCTCTTCTCCTCTCTTTCCCCTATTCCCAAGGTTTGAGATAATGAAGTTGAGGGAGACAGTCAGATTGGGGAATTGATTAAAGGTCCTTAAAATGTTCTCAATGGGGACTCCAGGCAGTTGCATAAAAATTGGGTAATTAAGCATTCACCCTCTGTTCTCTTTATAACCCCAGAGCCAGAATCTCTAGTTTTAGCCTTCCTTCTTCCCCATGTAAGGCCTGGAGCCTCTGGACCCAGCCTTGGTGTGTGAAGGGTCAATATTGTGGGCAGGTATTTGGTGCTGAGCCTTGGAACCAAGAATAGATCCAAGAAGGCTCAGCCAGAGATTTGGAAAGAGAGAAAAAAGAGAAAGAAGTTTGAAGCACAAGAAAGTCTGCAGAACTTGCCTGCCCAAAGTGGAGACTGCTATGGTCAGAGAGAACAGACTTCATGGGATTCCAGGTCTGGTTCTAGCACTGGCTAAGAAAGCAGTCGACAGCTTTCTCACATCTGTTCACTGCTTAGTTTTGTTAACCTAAATGTTTCCAAAATTTCAGAAGAGCCTTTGAGTTCCAGCTCTGTCACTGATGGCTGCATGACATTAGGCACGTGATCAAATTTTCTAAGCCTCTCTCTCCTCATTTGCAAATTGAGGTAATAATATTAACTTGCAAAGCTTTTCTAAGGTCTCATGCTATTTCTTTTGCAGTGTTCCTGGTATATTGTCTGATAAATAGTGAATGTTCATTAGATATTATAGTTTTTTTTTCTCACCACCCTACTTTATCTTCAGGTCAAAAATATTCTCTGCCTTAGTATTTATGAGTCATATTATTAACCATTGTGTATTTTGCCTGTCCCTACTAAGCCCTTG
The DNA here is from genome assembly GCA_004027475.1 of Anoura caudifer. NCBI lineage: Eukaryota > Metazoa > Chordata > Mammalia > Chiroptera > Phyllostomidae > Anoura > Anoura caudifer. The sequence goes on along the minus strand of PVKU01012171.1, from coordinate 14,809 downwards.
ATTCTGTGCTCACTGCTGCTAGTAGACAGTGAGTTGTCATCAGTGCGAGAAGAAACTTAAATCATTTTTTAGTGCCTGGAATCTAGAGAAAAATTAGATCTCAATTCAAATCCCATTTTGGCCTGACTGTGATGTAAGAAATGTTAATTTTCTCTAAGCCTGTTTCCTCATCTAAAATATAGTATTAACAGAACTTTATTCATAGAATTATTTTAGGTAGATAAAATATGGACCAAGTTAGCAACAGTTAAATAAATAAAACTTAACTCTTATTCATACATTTTGAAAAATTGCTGAGCACTTGCTGTATAACAGTGCACATTCTAAAACACTGTCTTTATAGAAATAAACAAAACAAAGCCCCTGTGCACTTTGAGCTCATACTCTAGTGGGAATATAAATTTTGAGTAGGATGATCTCTGCTCAAGAAACCAGCAGGCTCTAATCAGCATGTAGCCTCTGCCTCATGACTGTCCCCTCCTGAGCATTTTTCTTCATCTGAAGAAGAATGAGCCCTACCAGCATCATTGCCTTTTGTTCCGTGGACTCCCATGGACTCTGCATCATGATTGGCACTGTGCCCATCCTTGGTGGGACTTCGGTCTTTCCTCCCACACATTCACATCTGTCGATTCCTAGACTTCTAGGGAAAGCCAGTTACTGACTGATGTGAAAATCAGAGCTTTGGTTTCTTATTCCAGCCATCAAGAATAACTTTATAGACAGTCGTTCACATACTCTCCAGTTCTCTTTGGAATTCTGTGAGCTGAGTAGCACTTATGCTCCATCTGGATTAAGTTAGATTTCAGTAGCAGGAAGACCGGAAAAAAGGTGTGTGAAGAATTTGTCAGTGTTTAAGGTTAACAATTACATGTAGTTGAGAAAGAAAAAGAAAGAGAAAAAGAAAGAAAGACAAAGAAGAAAAAGAAAGAAAGAAAGAAAGAAAGAAAGAAAGAAAGAAAGAAAGAAAGAAAGAAAGAAAGAAAGAAAGAGTAGCAAAGGAAGTAAGGTAAGTGAAGAGAAAGGAAGAGAAGTTAAAATGAAGTTTAAAATGTCAGTGAGAGTCCTGCCAGAAAAGATACATGTTAGGAGAAATTCATTAAAGGTCTTCTCATAAGGGGTAGGCAAAGTTAAGTATAGTCAACAGGAATAGCAAAGATGCTCAAACCTCTTAGTCTGAAGGAGCAAAAAGAAAAAATTTAAAGAAAGTAATTTAAAAAAAAAAATGATAACAGGGAGCTAGGGTCCAAAAAGAAATGATCTTTGGAGGAGCTGTACAGTTCTAATCATTTTTTTAAAACTGTCTTTCCAGGCACAATCCCTAGCTTTTTCTCAACTCATTTCTTTCAGGAATTTGAAGGGAATTCAACACCCCCTTTCCTCCATACACAATGACGTTGGGACCCCTGGAAAACAACAGTAGCATTGCTTCCTCCTTCCTGCTGAGTGGCATTCCGGGGCTGGAGCACATGCACATCTGGATCTCCATCCCGTTATGTTTCATATATCTGGTTTCCATCCTGGGCAACTGCACAATTGTTTTTATCATTAAAACGGAGCCTTCTCTCCATGAACCAATGTACCTCTTCCTGTCCATGCTGGCTCTGACTGACCTGGGGCTGTCTCTTTGCACACTTCCTACAGTGCTGGGCATATTTTGGATTGGGGCACGAGGTATTAGTCATGATGCTTGTTTTGCCCAACTCTTTTTCATTCATTGTTTGTCCTTCCTGGAGTCCTCTGTGCTACTGTCCATGGCCTTTGACCGCTTTGTGGCCATCTGTCACCCCTTGCGCTATGCTTCCATTCTCACCAATACAGTCATTGGCAGAATTGGCCTAGCTTCCCTGGGCCGCAGTGTAGCACTCATTTTCCCATTGCCTTTTATGCTCAGAAGATTCCCTTACTGTGGCTCGCTAGTCCTCTCGCATTCCTATTGTCTCCATCAAGAGGTGATGAAATTGGCCTGTGCAGATATCAAAGCCAATAGCATCTATGGCATGTTTGTCATTGTTTCCACAGTGGGTGTAGACTCACTGCTCATTCTCTTCTCCTATGCCCTGATTCTGCGTACTGTGCTGTCCATTGCATCCAAGGTGGAGAGATTCAAAGCTCTTAACACCTGTGTTTCCCACATCTGTGCTGTGCTCCTCTTCTACTCTCCCATGATTGGCTTGTCCATCATCCACCGCTTTGGGAAGCAGGCACCTCATCTGGTCCAAGTTATCATGGGCTTTGTGTATCTTTTATTCCCTCCCCTGATGAACCCTATCATCTACAGTGTGAAGACAAAACAGATCCGAGATCGTGTGGCCCATGTCTTTTGTTAATAGCTGGGTCTAGCTTTGGAGGCAATATTTCCTTAAATGTACCATTACTCCTCCATCCTTATAATATCAAGTGCACATAAAATGAAGGAGGTTGCTACTTATGTACTCAACAAATATATGCAGGAAATTGTATTATTCATAGGAAAAAGAAGTTGATATAGGAGCAAAAAGACATTGTCCTTGACCTGTAGTAGGGTGAAGAGAGTGTCAAGAAAGATTTCTCTGAATTGACAGCCTTAAGGGACATGTAGGAGTAAGGAAGTCAACGTAGAAATTAAGGTCTGAAGCAATAGCATGTGCAAAGCTGAGGCAGAAGTGTCAGAGAGGAAATACATTAAGAGAAATATCTGAAGTCATTTTTGTTGTCATTGTTGATCTCTTTCATATCGAGAAAAAATAGAGAACATGGGTTGAGGGTGGGGGACAAAGTGGAAATAGGTTGAGACACTACCCATATCACAAAGGTCATGAGTCAATGAACCAAAAAGCAATAATTTCTTATACCCACTTAACTTTGTATTACAATTGTACCTCCACATTACCTGAGATTTTTTTTTTAAGTATCTGTGAGGAAAACAGACCTAGATAATATGCTGTCAAGAAATGCTTTGGATCCTGGCTAGATAGCTTAGTTGAAGCATTTTCCCAATAGGCCAAGTTTGCAGATTCAATACCCAGTCAGAGAACATACAAAAATCAACCAATGAATGTATAAGTGGAAAATGAATTGATCTCTCTCTCTCTCCCTCTTTCCCCTTCTTCTCTCTCTCTAAAAAATCAATGAATAAAATAAATAAACAAAATAAGAAAAACTTTGAAAAAATCTAGAGGGAAGTATGAGAATGTCATATTACTGCATAGTTTTAGTGCAGGACCAAGAAAGTGAGTTGCACAGCGCCAAAGACAAAATCTTCCACTATGAGGTTTATGTGGAGCCAGGCCTCACAAGAAATTGGTATCTTCCTAGGCTATCTAGCACATTTGACATTTAACTCTTGGCAGATCATGTACTCACCCCACCCCTAGTGCTTCACTCTGTCTGTTTCTGCAATGATGGGTAAATGTAACCCATGGGTGTCATTATGTGGAAGGCCCTATATTACTTGTATAGAGAAAATAGAATAAAGTGGAATACACATGTGAGTGTCATGGGTACTTTATGTCTTATGTGTCTGTGCACACACAAAACTTCAGAAAAACCATAAAGCCACTGTATAGTTGTGAATAAAACTTTATAGCTGGAATCTATATCTAGACTGTGTACTTGTACTTTTTCTCCTCATATGAAAGTCATGTTATCATATCTTATAATGAATTAAAGAGTTATTGAGATACACTGGAAAGTGTATTATACTTGGTGTCAGGTTTGGAAAGTTCTACTTTCTAACTCTGGGGCTTAGGAAAATTATTTTCCTTATGTAAGCTCTGTTTTCTCTTTCAAAAAAACCTACCAATATCTATCCTACAATGCTGTCTACAAAATTTAAATACATGATACATTGCCATAGCCAGGTGGCTCAGTTGGTTGGCGCATCATCCCAAACACCAAAAGGCTGGGGGTTTGATTCCTGGTCAGGTCACATATCTAGGTTGTGGGTTCAGTACCCCATCAGGGTACACACAGGAGGCAACCAATTGATGTTTCTCACATCTCTCTCCCTCTCTCTCTCTCTCTCTCTCCCTCTCTCTCTAAAATCAATAAACATATTAAAGTGAATAAATATGTGATATATATGAAAGTTTCAAAGAAAAATCTGAGCATGTTTTTCATCTCACAATAAATGTAATTACTTTCGTTCCTAAAATAAAACCTAATTCCACAGAGTAAAACATATCACTGAGAATGTGTGATTACTAAAAGAGGAATCCCTGAAACAGCCCCAAGGTTAAGAAGACACATGGATACTTTTCTAGACACCAACAGTAACCACATGCATTATTTCATTTATTTATTTCTTCTCATCGCATGTGCAGAATGAATACTCTCTGCTTCAGGTATTGTTCTATACAAGAAATAGGTCCTGTCCATATTCTCCTATGTAGGTAGTATGGATTTGGTCACAGGAACTTCTAGATGGAGAGAGAAACAAATTCAGAGACTCTCAAACAAAGTATTAGAACTTTCAACCCAATAGAATGAACTCTGAATTGTTGCATTCTAACTCAAGTGCATGGCACTGTTATACACCTAGTTGTTAATCTCTGACTGTCTCCATTATCTTCCATATTCACCAAGCTCAATGCAGTATCTTTCTTCCTGTTTCTTTTTCTTATCTCTTATTCTCCCCACCTCATTTTAATAGTTTCTTTTTTTATTTGAGACATATAGAGAGAGATTTGTTGTTCCACTTAGTTATGCTTTTATTGGTTGACTCTTCTATGTGCCTTTAATGGGAATCAAACCTACAATCTTGGCATATCAGAATGACACTCTACCCAACTAAGCTACTCAGCCAGTGCTTCCCAATGCATTAGAAAATACAAATCTGCTCTGTCATTCTACTAATAGCCTCAATAGCCTTCTATTGTTATTTTCAAAAATTAAAGATGGTTTATAGAGCCCTATAGATTTTGCCTTTCTCTTATTTACCAGATGCTCTTGCATCATTACATTTTCCTCCCTTTTTCCTCCAAAGAAGAAATGGAAGAATGATGGAATGAATAGAAGGGTAAAGATTGTACAAATTTATTGAATCAAGATAAGCTCTAGATATAGTAGTGGAAAGAATAAAAAGTGTGATGGAAGACTAGACCATGAGTGAAACAAAAAGCTAATAAGATGTATGAGCCACACCAAAGAAGAGAAACTATACCTTCATGGTAATGGGAAGCCAACAAAGTATTTAGATAGAAAAGTAAAATAGTCATGTTTACATTTTAAGATATTCACTCTGTCTATAATATAGAGAACTGATTAGAGAAGAGATGAAAAGAATTAATAAGGAAGAGACAATGGGAAAATGTTACAGCCATCCAATTAAGAAATCATTATAACAAGTACCATGATAGAATAAGTGGGAAAAAAGTGAATATATCAGTAGACATTTGGTTCAAAAAATTTTTTTTCATGATTTGCCTATTTATTGGATATGTAGACTGAATAAGAGGAAGGAATGAACAAAGATTACTCCCTGGTTTCAGTTTTGAGGAATTAAGTGCATGAGAGTACTACTTAACAGGTTAAAGAATACTTCATAAGGAACAGGCTCAAAGGAAGGAACTAATGGCATTTTGAAGATACTGAGAGGCAGATGGCTGTGCATCATGGAGAGCACAGAGTGGTTAGGAACTCAGGCTCTGCAATAGGATCAACTAACAGGATCTCCTAGGATCCAGATCCCATCACTTACTATCTGTGTGTTCCAGGAAACATTTTTTAACTCTGCGAATTTCTTCTTCATCTGTCAAATGGGCAAAAGAAATAATACTTTCCTAATGTTAACATAGGAATAAATGTGGTAATGCACCACATATCGTATAAAGCCTTTGGTGCAATATGTGGTACTTAATAAATGGACAATAATTATGAGATATGGTTATTACTATTCTTATTATAAAGTGGAGTCAATAAGGCATTTGCAGCTATGAGCTTACAGCTCGCAAGAAAAGGCCAAGGTATAGGAATGAATTCATGACCTGTGATATTAAATGGATACTAAGGCAAGACCACTGAGACTTTCCCTCTCTCACAGAAAGCCTAAAACTGGAGTGACAAGCACAAATCCCTCACAGGCTGTGCAGTCAGATAAATGAGTGAAGTCAAATGGTAGAAGACAAATAAGAGCTGGACTGTGATCTGTGGCAAACTCTAACAAAAGGGACACAGCTACCCAGCTCCAGAATGTGGGATTGTTATTACTAAATGTGCTGATGTTTTTCCTTTTTTTATATTTTTCAGTTTGAGTTGGCACTACCAGAACCAATAAGTACACACAAAGATTGAATTGAATCTTTATGAGTGCTTTGTTAGAATGCCTGCAATCTGAGAAGACAACAGGTTATGTACCCTCAAAAACCATCTTAATGTCTCATCTGAAGCTTACCTTTTTATGAGAAGAGTAGATGAGGAGTTTGGTAAAAAAGGTTAATTGGATAATAGTTGTAGTCTGGGCGGGGGCGGTGATTTTCCTAGAACTTCTTTTATCAGTTGATCAACACTTCTTTTTTTTCTTTTTAATTACTTTGTTGTTCTTCAATTACAGTTGTGTGCATTTTCTCCCCCCACTCCTCCCCGACTCCAGCCAAACCCACCTCCAGCCAAACCCACGTCCCTCCCCCACTTCCACCCTCCCACTTGGTTTTGTCCATGTGTCCCTTATAGTAGTTCCTGGAAACCTTTTTCCCCACTATCCCCTCTCTCCTCCCCTCTGGCCACTGTCAGAATGTTCTTAATTTCAATGTCTCTGGTTATATTTTGCTTGCTTTTTTCTTTTGTTGATTATGTTCCCGTTAAAAGTGAGATCATATGGTATTTGTCCTTTGCCACCTAGTTTATTTCACTTAGCATAATGCTCTCCAGTTCCATTCATGCTGACGCAAAGAACAGGAGCTCCTTCTTTCTCTCTGCTGCATAGAAATCCACTGTGTAAATGTACCATAGTTTTTTTATCAACACTTCTTTATTTGCATCTCGGGAGTTCCCTCCCTAGAATGCCATGGCTCAGATACCATCTCTACAGCTAAGGACCCCCTGGAGCGCAAAGGTTGAATTGCTTGTCAACCTCCTGGAGTCACACGGTCATGAACACCAGTTTCTGGAATTATACCTTTCCACATGCATTAATCATGTAAGCCTACCAACTATGCCCAAAGCTAAAATGTTTAACTCTTAAATTCCCCTGTCGTTAAGACTATATTAGTCAGTCACTTGACACCAAGAATAATTATTACAGTAGACGTGCTGATTTTAAAAAATAAAATAAAATTTCAGATTCTTATGAGAAATGTAATAATTTAAACACTCCACATTTACAAGGGTCAAATAAATAGTTATCCAGCAAGCTTTGTCCTGTGGACCATTAGTTTGCACTCTAGCCTATCAGTATCATGCAAAGAACCAGTTCTTATCATTGCTTTTTTTCCCCTTTATATCATAAAAGACAATGTGACATAAGACTTTAGAATAAAGGCTGTGGCCCCAAAAGGACCTGAGTCCAGTCCTCAAGTCTGCAATTTTAGTAATTGTTCAATTTATCTGAGCTATAAATTTTAGATGAGAGTATTATCTACTTCAGATCATTTTTGTAAGTATAAATGAGATACTATACATAGCCTATTTGGTAAAGTAGGGAACAAATAATACCTTGATAATTAAGTGTATGCAGTGAATCTGTGTCTCAGTTCCATGGCCTTTTCTCTCCAGAGCAGTAAGTTTATCCATCTAATATTTTACTTCCTCTTACCAATCTTACCACAAAAAAATAAACCAGGGTGAAATCCCAACATTTCTCTTACCTCATTGTTCTTGATTTCAGTTCTTCCAGTTACCATACCTAGAACCAAATCTGCAGGCCCTACCCTCAGGAAGTCCTAGAAATGAGGTGTATGTCTGACCAGAAAAAGTTCTCCTTTCATCCAATTTCTCCCTTTCTTTTATATATTGCATTTTTGTCTCAGACTTTATCAGGACTTATAATAACTTCTTTAATAGATTGACAGTAAGAGTCAAATATATGAACGTAAGGAAAATTTCTGAGCTGTTCTTTTTTTATTTTTTTCACTCTTAACCTCTCAGGCTTATTTTTTTAATTTAATTTTTTAAATTGTTGTTCAAGTACAGTTTTCTGCCTTTTATCCCCATCCCAGGCCACCCCCACAGCCCTCCTCACCTCCCTCCTGTTTCCACCCGCCCTTGTTATTTATTATTATTTGTTGTATGGGCTTAAGAAAGTGACTGCTTTCCTCTGTGATCTGGTTTCTTAATCTCAGAATCATAGATTTGTAATCTATGAATTCTATGGAGCTCATAGAAAACCGTATTTTGGAGTTTATTATAAATTCTATGCAGCACAGCTTTTCACACCTTCCCTTAGTTTTCCATGACACAGTGAGCACCGTGGTACTAAACACATAGTAGGTGACAATAAATACTTATTGCTTAATAACTTATTACCTCAATATTCAAGTTCTTATCTCCTGCTTATCATCAACAACTTCAGTCAAGTCTTTACACAGTGCACAATGGGGTTCATCAGGGTGGCAACAACAAGGATATATCTGCAATAAGAACTACAATGAGGGGACCTTTGTGCTCTGCAAAGAGGTGCATGGCAGACAGGGTGATAATGGGTACATAGAAAACATACACAGCCCAGATGTGGGAGACACAGGTATTCAGGGCCTTGAGCCTCTCTGCCAGAGATGCAATGCTAGCACAGTCTTCAAGATCAGCAATGAAGACACAACAATTAATGCCAAGTCCTGCATAGTACAGAGAGCAACAAAGAAGCCATAGATAACATTGCTCTTGTTGTAAGAGCAGGCCAGCTTCATGATATCTTGATGCAGGTGGAATGAGTGAGACAGGAGATTTTTCTGACAATATTTTAGTCTCCTTGGAGTGAAGGGGAATGAAAGCACTAAGAAAATGCTCCTGACAGCTAAGATCAGTCCCATTTTAGAAACCCTTTTGCTAGTGAGGAGGGAACTATATCTCAGCGGATTGTGAATGGCAAGAAAGAGATCCAAAGACATGACTAGAAGCACTGAGGATTCCTTGACACCAAATCCATGGATGAAGAATTCCTGGGCAAAGCAGGCATTGGGTGAAATTCCCATGACGTTAAACAAGAAGATTCTCAGCATGGTAGGAAGGGAGGAAAAGGAGAGGCCCAGGTCAGAGATGGCCAACATGGCAAGGAAATAATACATGGGCTTGTGTAGTGAGGGCCCTGTCTTTATGATAAAGAGAATGGTGCTGTTGCTCATGATGGCAGGCAGGTACATGAGACAAATAGGGATGGAGAGCCAGCTGTGGACATTTTCCAGTCCTGGGATATCAGTCAGAAAAAAGAGCTGGACCTCGGAGTTATAGAAAATAGACATGAGTGGAAATATGAACTCTTTTTCCAGATCTGAAAATCACATAAGCAAAAAGAAGTCATACTTTTGGAAAAATTTCAGTGTGATCGGGAGAAGCAGTTCTTTTTCTTTTATATACTGTACTCAGAAGCATATTTGACATACTATTAATAAAATGCAACATTTTTAATAAATTTCAACATTTATTAAAAATTCCTAAACCTGTTTAAGTTCTCCAGTATAGTAATTTCACTTACAACAATTTATTCTAAGGTGGCAGTTTTCTAACATTTTTATCCAAATACCAAAAACAGGACTGCTTTGACTGAGTCAGTGATAGGCATTCAAAATCTTTTTCTCTGTTTCTCCACATAATCTTCAGTAATCCTCTTGTTGGTTTCATAAGAAAATTCCTGACTTCTTGGAAGAAAGTTTGAAAATAATAGTCTAAGAAAATAATTAGAGATCCTTGAAAATATCTATACTATGGTAAATAAATATTAAATGCTAGAAAGTAAGTTTATAGACTAATTTAATTCTTAAAATTATGAGGTAGATATTGGGTTGGGCAAAAACGCTATTCAATTTTTTCTGTAAAATAAAAGACACATTTTTCATTTTCACCAACAACTTTATTGATTTGGATATTTTGAGTATTCAGCTATCTCTCACATGGCAGAACATTGATTGTTCTCGATTTGATTGCTCTCAACTTCAGCTGGTCTACCCGACAGTGGAGCATCATCCAGTGAGAAATCTCCGGCACGGGACTTCCCAAACCACTTTGACACATTCTATCTGTCACGGCTCCTTCTCCATACACTGCACAAATCTTTTTTGTGTAAACATCTGCGTAAGCTGCTTAGGCCTCTAAGCAGATATTTGCTCCTCTGTTAAATAATGTAAAAAACAGTATCTATCTAAAATAGTTATTTGAGACACTATGATATACTCTTTAACATAATAATCAGTGAACACCAGTGTTAATAATTGCTTCAACAAAAATTCCCTGAACATTCCTTCCCCACATTAAGTCCTAGATTGGCTTACAAGGGATTTTTCCTGTTTTAATTAACAATAAGAGTTACTTTTATTTGTAATACTGTCAAGTAAATGGAACCCTATTGGTATCAGGGTTGATAAAATCTCTTTTAACTTTCAGGCTGGGGAATCCCATCCCCACTCATACATACACACACACACACACCCCACACCCCACACCCCTCTTCTTCTTCCCCCCAGTAGTCATTTCTTCAGATGTAAACTGTCTAACAAAGCCCTAGGTTTAGGTTTTCAAGGGGATTTTTCAGCTACTTGCACTTATGAAAACTGAATGTTCAATATATCCCTGAAAGATAAAAGCTAGATCTCTTTATTTTGACCTCCACTTTATATAGCTGTAACTACTCCTATTTCTCTCAGGGGTGTAGACCCTTTGGAGGAATCAAAAAACAGCCTGCTTCCTAAAAGTTCCCAGGGAATTTACAGGGAAAAGATTGAGTTTAATATGATAATTATTAGGTACCCAGGATCCCCAGGAAGAGCTAAAGATAGTTGTAAGGCAAAACAATTGGAAAACTATTCAAATACAAAGTAAATGCTAGAAATCACATTGATAGAGGAAGCAAAACATGCAGCATTCATAAATATTAGGCAACATACAGTTAAAAGAACAAGTTATTTGTAATCAAAATAGTTTTAATTTGAAGTAACACACTTTACTTTTTTCAACTAAGTTAAATTATCTACGAAACAGAGACCATAGTCCACAACTATCAAATATTTATGCAAGTACTTCACAAACTACAGAATGACTTACTAATTAATGACTTTACTCCTTTGATCCATGTTTGTCAAATCTCATTAAGTAAGCATTAAATTAGACATGTCCTGCCACTCACTGTTGGATTTCCAACCAGGTATCCCAAAGTTACATGCCTTTTACATTATATATTGCATTCACTAGAAGCTACTTAAAGGCTATCTTTTTTGTTTCATTTACATCTTTATAATTTTTATACAAGTCATACAGTGGTTCAATACCTAAATTAAATAACAGTTTCTGAATGTTATGAAGGTGTATGAAACTTTGATGATAATTTAAATAAAATTCTCATCACAGAGATTTATATTTGTTTTAGGTACTTGAAGTGTACATATTCCTTACTTAAGAGAAAGTTTGGTCCAAATAATGTGGTCAAGTTATATATCAATAACAATAAGAAAGCTATTTGATAAAAATCAAAAGTATAATTTAAAAAGACATAACAAGGCTTAAATACAAGATATGCATCTCTGTGAATAAGAAAAGGAATAGAAATTCAAAATAATGAGGATGGATAAGCCTACTCCTCGTTGGGTTTCACTTCTGGACATGACAATGAATTATCACCTGATAAATGAGATTAAGCATTCTCCACATGAGATGAAGGCATCTGAACTAAACTGTCTTGTTAAAAATCACAATGGGCCATTCTAGAGGATATTTTTTGTTGACCATCCTGTCTTATGATTGAACATTTTATTACAAGGCAGCTGGACTTCCAGCTGTCAATATCTGCTTCTCTTTAAGTTAGAGTCATTATGGGTGAACTTTGTCTTATATAGAGCTTTGCAAAGTCCTTAAGAATAGAAATCCACCTGGAACAGCTCTAAACCACTAACATACCCATTTGTAAATTTATAAATATCCTAGCTTTTTTATCCCTTAGGGGGGATAACTTCAAAGCCCACATTCTGAACAGGCTCCAGAAGTTACCTAGGAGTAAGACTCAGCAGTAACGTGCTTGAAAACATAACATATATTGGCTATTTTTCTTTCTCTATATAACTCTCTACCATGTCCTGATTTCTTGAGATTAGTTGCTAACAATTCAACTTGCTCTCAAATTCTTTTCACAGTCTCTTTGTTCCAGATGGTTCACAATTATATGCAACTAGTTCATAAAAGATGGCTGAATAGTGAGTGATCAATATTGCTTACAGAAGCCACCAAACTTAACTGGTGAATGAAAAAAAGAGATTCTTTTCCTACGCTCATTGAGTTTCTTTATAACCATTGGTTTGAAGGCAACGTCTAACAGTTTACTTGCCTCCGTTTCATTTAGCACTCTTCCTTGGGATTCCTCCTTCCCTTTTCATTGGGGGTTGTTTCTTCATCTCCCCATTTTAGGGGAGAGTCTTCTTGTTTCTGCTTCTCAAAGTAGTCTGCTTTGACTTCCTGTCTTTGTGGTCTGAATTTCTATGGTAGGAGACCTGCAGAATTCTGTGGTGCAGTCTCCTTGATCTCCTGAACGTGACACTCCTGGGATAGCCATTATGCCATTTATATTGGTTCTCTGGATATAACTGGGTTTTAATTGTTGTTGAGTCATTATTTGATGAGTCCTTCCCTCCAGCTGGCTGACTGAGGGTCTCTCCACCCATCACGTCTTATATGCTATTGTGCAGGTGCACTGGTTTTTCTTTCTGGATCTGGCTCTGGTAATGTCAGGTGATGTCCCAGTCTGGAGTTAGGCAGCCTGTTCAAGACTACCAGGGATCTACTGTCTGTGGCTCACTCCTTCAGTTGCTAATCTAGTTACTCTGGACTCAGCAGTCAGTCTTAAGCAGTACAAGTTAGGGCAGAGTATCACCTGGGGGTGGTGCTATTGCTTCCCCTCAGGCTGATGCCACCCAGAGGGGAGTGGTCTGCCTGGACAAGATGGCTCCTGCAGTATCGGGGGTGACTCAGCACCAGGATCCTGGCGGCTGCTTTGTTAGTTCTCTCCCCAAAGCCACCGTCTCAGTGTCTCTTCAAGTGTCTCTAGTCCACTTTGTTCCAGCCTTTGCCAGAGCCCAGGGTAAGTGGCTACATATGACAATTTATGTGTTAGCCTTTTAAAGGGCTTATGTGTCTCCAGCTGTCCATCTCTGTCTGAGAGAAACTGAGCCACTTTTTGCTAATGGATATTATATGTGTGCTTTTTGGGCTCTAGTGCTATAAGCTGAGGAGCCCACACCTCTCAGGGGGATCCCTCTGCCAGTTCACCTGCCACCCTCAGGGGCCAAGCCAGCCTTCTCAGGTACCCTCCACGCTCTGAACCAGTCACATTGTGTTGAAGCTGTTTCTTCTGTCTGTCCATGGTTATAAGGCTTCTTTCCTGTTATCATTCAGTTGTTTAGTCTGAATGATTTCTCCACAATTTAGTTGCAATTCCAGCTTGGTCCTAGGAAGAAGTTAATGAAACTTCCACTCACTCCTCCACCATCTTGGATCCACTCAAAGTCCATGTTTTTAAAGGCATTTTCCTGCTCTGTGGAACAATGGAGTTACATTTAGACAATTCAAGCTAATTATGAGGATGTTTTTGACAAAAACTTCCTGACCATCTTCCATAGTGTGGATCTTAACTGTGACAAAATGTACTCTCTAGTCAAAAAATAGCAGACCTTGACCAAAGCTGATGGGATTTATTTATTTATTTATTTATTTATTTATTTATTTATTGGTAGAGAGACATGAAGTCTATTGCTGGGTTTTGATTTACAGAAGCCAAAGCTTCTGTAAGAGCTTCTGTAAAGAGGAAGGCCAGAAGTCAGAAACAGACACCGAATCCAGAACACTGATGACAGTAATAAGAGCAAGGCTTCTCTACCCCCTACATCAGCTAAAGGCCCCTTAGACAGAAGCCAGTAGGGAAGCCCTTGAATCAACAAACTGATTCCAGATGGCATTAGAAAAGACATAAAAAAAAAAAAGATTTGACAATCTATTTATCTTTTCTATGTATGTTCATTAGAAAAGTGAAAATGTTAAAGAAGCCTAAATTTGACTTGGGAAAACTCATGATGCTTCGTGGTGAAGGCAGTAGTTCTGAAAAAGCTACAGAGGATGAGACAGATGCTAAATTTGAATGAGCTGATGAATTTTATCCATTGGACCAAAAATCTGTTTAAAATTCATACTTCTTTTTTTTTTTTTTTTTTAGGGCAAAATTTTTAATCAATATGTATTATTATTAAATTTATTACTTTTATCCATTAGTAATTCTAATTGATTGATTCAATGTGATTAATAATACTGGTTTATTTGACCTAAATTGCTGCTCATAATGAAAATGATGACTCATTTCTATCATCATTTTCTTCCTTTGAACTATTGGGAATTTTTTTTCAAGCCACGACATCAATTGGCCTTTACTTTGGAAAAATTACACTATTTACACATGATGTCCTCTTTGCTCTTTTCTTTTAAGCCTGCAATTATTAAAGTTCTCCCTGAGTTTTTTTTTTTTTTTAATTGAATGTTAAATGCTTTTTCTGCTTCCATAGCCTGGTATTATAGTGGACTTCTTTAATTGATTTTGGGATATTCAACCACTCTCGCATCCCTAGAATAAATCCCACTTGCTTTGTATTATATAATTCTTTTTATATGTTACTGAGTTGTATTTGCTAATGTGTTAAGAAACTTAGCA